>JACEIK010002115.1:214372-225161 GCA_018107945.1 Datura stramonium | reverse complement strand
CTCAAGATCTAGAGCTAGGGCTTCCCATGTCTTCTCAGATTTCAAGGCTACTTCACATGGTGTTTTATTTAGGTATGTGGCGATTCAACAAGGGGATCCCTTTCATCTTTGTGCCCCAAATTATTTTCAGAAACGTTCTCCATTCTTAGCCCTGTAAGAGATATGAGTTAGGTCTTTTCAGACAACTCATGAATATTCTTTAAATGTTAATTGTTCTTCCAAGTTTCTCTGCCCCTAGCATATGATTTTCATGTGCTTGACTTAAATTTTATAGCATGTCTTCTAAGCTTAGATTTTAACATGATTTGTGGGTTGAACCTTGCATGATTTAAGAATTGGTCTAAATTGCTATTTGGATTATTATCTATGTATAATCTGAAGCGTGTATGCTTTAAATCACAGTTAGTATTTTCATATTATGAGTATACTTAATATTTTCCATAAATGCCAATTTATCAGTTTATCACTTTACCAGTATTTTCAGTTATTAGGTCTTTTAGGATCTAAGGACACTTCTAAATAAGTATTTCTGACTTAGCCTTACGACACCAACTTCGAGATAATTAGTTTAGTTAGTTATTCCTAGGAATTTAGTTGGGAGTAATAGTTAGCATCGAGCGAGCCAGGGTTCAGCACACCTAGGTTTCCAGAACTACGTGCCGCCATAGGTTATTTGCCTGAGTAGGCCTCAGATAGTGATCACATAATTTAGCAATTATACTCTAGCAAGGTAGAGTGGGCTCTCTTCGATGGGGTGTATATGTCAAACTCCATGTTTAGCTCACGTGGTTATATGTCAGTTAATAGGCTCTCCCACAGTTTCCTACAGTCCAGTCTCAGATTTCAGAACATGTACACGATCCTTAATCAGTTTTACTAGCTTTACAAAATTTTAAGACTTTAGGCTATTTATAGCACTTATATTTTCAGACAGGGTCATTGTATATTATTTCAACATTTTACTTACAGTTTCTTTATCAGTATGATTATGTTTTAAATTGTATAACTTCACATACTCAGTACATTCAAAGAACTACACATACTTCCTATCCTATATCGTCTTATGATATAGGCTCAGGCACTCAGGCTCAGCAACATGGTTAGTCTCCATAAGACTTAATTCAGTAGTATTCTAGTGGTGAGTCCTCATCTCTCAAGGACCGGAGCATTTCCTTCAATTTTAGTTGTATTATTTCCAATTTCAGACATTTGGAGTTAGCTGGAGGCTTTTCATAGTAGCTCATCTTTAGTAGAGGCTTTCAGAAAAGAGTTCTAATATTCAACTAATTTCAGTATTCATACTTGCATGTTACATATTTGTTTATGTTTTTGCTTAGTTTTCATTCTATATGACAGTCATGTTAAGATTATGATATGCTATGGGTTAGCCTAGATCATTCGTGGTTCTAGGCACTGTGTTACGACTAGGGTGTAGACTTGGGTCATGGTAGTTTTCTTATGTTTTATGTGAGAAAGAGCTAACACACATGATTAGATATTTTCAGGTATTAAAGTGATGGATTTGGGATTAATTGTTGCTAAGAAGAGCAAGAGTGGATAAATGGGATTAAGGGAACAGATGTGATAAAAGTTGGCATCACACAGGTACGCCTGTGCTATGGCCTGTTCGACATGCAGGCAGAGGAAGCCAATCAAAGAGATTAGGAAAAGAGAATAATAGTGGTAATTTGAGGCTATCAATCCTCATCTAATTAACTTGAGCTCTAACCGAGGATAGTTAATCCCAAACTCATAGTGAGTGAAAAATCTACACACCTATAGTTCGAGAGGATTTAGGTGAAATTCATCTATGTAGGTCGAGAGACGTTAGATGAACTTAATCATTAATCTTAGATAAAATTCACCAGTATAGATCCCTAATAAAATTATGTTTTGGAATCATGGGAAACACAATTCTAGTTTTGCCTCAATAATTTGATAACAACTCAATTATAGTTTAAGATTGATTTTTCTTTTAATTTGCAAACCCCCTTTCTGAAATATTGACAACATGTTTATTTATCAATCATTAACATATTATTTCTTTCCTATTCCATGTGGTATTGACACCAACCTAATTGGGTTAGTATATCTGACAACGACGTTTTATACATCATTGCAAGGTGTAACTTGGGCATGATCAAATTTTGGTGCCGTTGTTGAGAAATACGATGTTGAAATAGCTAACTGATATTTAAATTTGACTTGTTGTCTTTATTTCATGATTTTTGTTTATACTTTTCTTTATATTTTGTCACAGGCCTGTATGGCAAACCCTATGACACATATTAATCTCCCACTGGAGGAGACGACTGAGGTGCAAAGAGTAGAAGCTGCAAGCGGCAAAGGAAGCCCGAGTAGCTAAAGCTGCTAGGAGAGCTGAGGCTATGAATTATGTTGCTCTAGTAGAAAAGAACTTACAAAACCCCCCTCGGCATTATGGACGTAATTCATACGGAATGTGCTCTTCGAGGGGGAGTTGGGAGTTTGAGCAAGAGGAAGTTTGTTACATGGGAGCCATTGTTCCACCCTCATTGCCAGTGAATGTTATGTACGATGTGACTAGTACAATGATACAGTTGTTGAGCATGAAAGGTTGTTCAATGGTTTTTCTGGAGAAGATCCGAACCAGCATCTAATAAATTTCACCGGTATCTGCAATGCCTACAGACTACCCGGAGATTCTCAAGAGGCTATTAGACTCTGATTATTTATGTTCTCATTAGCAAGGAAGCTGATATGTGGCTAAATAAGCTTCCAGATGAGTCTATTACTACATGGGTAGAGATGACTGCAGTTTCTTCGATAGATTCTTCCCACCCTCACGGATGATCCAATTAAGGGACGAAATTAATAATTTCAAACAATTACCGGGGGAAGTGCTACATGAGGAATGGTTAAGGTTCAAGAAGAAATTAAAGAAGTGTCATAATCACAAGCTTCTTGAGGAGGTCCTTTCGGAAGTATTTTATAGGTCACTAAATGCATCAAACAAAGCCATAGAAGATGGAATAGCTGAGGGGTCCATGATGGCCCAAAATTTTGCAGAAGCCAGTGAACTGCTGGATAAAATGACGATGCTGCAGTAAACTACTCTAGAGGGATGATAGTTGCGCAGCAAACGAAGGAAGAAGAACGGGACTAAGACATGGCCTGGTTGAATTTCGTTGCCAGGTGTCTACCNGTTGCGCAGCAAACGAAGGAAGAAGAACGGGACTAAGACATGGCCTATCTTAAGACCAAGCTGGAATTGATCACCAAACACCTAACCTGTAATACCCTGGAGGTTCCTATGACTAGACTAGGGAATTTGAAATGATAAGCAACAGAAAATCTGAGATTTGACTCAGAATGACTCATGGTATGAGTCGTTGCAAGGTGTAACGGCCCGTGGGAACCACCCATTGTCAGGTTCTGCAGTAGGAGATTCAGTGGTAACGGGTCATGGTTAAGGTCTTTGTTGGTCTCTGTGATGCTAGGGTTTGATGGCACAAGTTGTGGTACAACTCGTTGGGAGAAGCCATGAGTCGTGGAAAGTTCTCATGAGAAGGTGTAGTGAAAATTTCATTGAGGTAACGAATGGGTCCAAGGACCTGTTGTTTGGAGGTATGAGTCGTTGGTGCACTCGTGGTGGAAGTCTTACGAATTGTTGGTTAGGAGTCAGTGGTGATGATGCGAGGAAACAACGGGTCATTGTATCTAGTAACGACCCGTTTTGTTGAGATTTTGTCACAAAACTAAAGATCTGAAGAAATGCTGGAAAGGAAGTAGCTGATGGATACCACAAGTCATGGTATCAAAGGATGGCTCGTGGTATTGGCGTGGTCACTGGCAGTGTTAAATTTTCTGAATTTTTATCAAGGGTATTTTCATAATTTCTAATCTCTAAGGTCCTAAACTACGTTGTTTTAAGCTCAGTTTGAAGGGTTTTATGCTAAACCTATCCTAAGTCTCACCATTCCATGCAAGAAAGTTTAGAGTTCTTCCTTAGAGATCAAGCTTGAGAATTTCCCCTAATCCCTTGTTCAATTCCTTTGGGCTTTCAAAGAGGAATGTAAATCAGATTTACCCAGATATGTAGGGATATGAATGAGAGTTCCTTTCACTCTAATGCTCAAGATTTTTCTAAATTTCATGAATTCAAATTATAGATCCAAGTTTATGATCTTTAAGGGTTTATCCCTAATTTTGTGAAATTCTGTATGATCTATCTATTGGTAAATTCCCTTTATGTATCAAATCATGTTTTAAGATGTACGACAAATTTTATACCTATTTTGATTATTAATTCATAGTTTCAATTTTTAATTAAAATTAAGCCCAATTATGCAAGTTTCATAAAAAGTCAAGTTGTGATTCTATTATGATTTTGATCTTCCTAAGTCTAAATTATGATTTATGATTCATGTTATGATTTCTCTTCAAGTACTCTTCATGGATTTATGAATATCAAATATATGTATTTTCACAAGTATGCATGTTCTTCATAATTTATAAATTTATGACTATTGGCCAAATCACGGGCCCTTACTCATGGCTAATCATGTATTTCAAGTATGATCAAGTATGTTATTTTTTAATTATCCATGAACTTTATGAATGATTCACGATTACGATATGAGTCTCATGTGCATGTTTTTGGGAGCAGTGTCTAGCACCGAGTAGACACGGCATTCAGGTAAACCCCGTGGTCTCAAAACTACGTGTCACTGTAGGTATATACATATATTTTTAGATCCCCTATGATATCACATCATGCATGTCCCTTGCCTAGCAAGCCTGGGACAGTCCTGTCCCCTTGGGTGAAATAGTGGGGCATCATGTAAACTCTATCATGATGGTGTCAGTTAAGATGAGTCCTCCCATTGTTCCTCATAATTTATGCATGGTTATGTTTATGTTACTTTGGCTATGTTATGCGTGTTGTATGCTCTTAGCTATTATGTTCATGCCATGGGTAGACTTGGAGCCTCTCGGGGTTCTTTGTCCCGTGTCTCTATCTGAGCCTATGTTCGGGTCTTGACAAACTTGGTATTAGAGTATTAGTTTTTAAAGTGTCCTAGGGTGTCTGAAAGCCACGTTAAGTAGAGTCTTTTTCATGGGTGTGAAGCGCGCCACACATACGAAGAAGAGGCTACGAAATGTTTAGAAAACATCCCTTCTTTCATGATCTATGTCATGCACTGAAATGTCTCTCTATCCTTCTAACTCATGCTATACACGTTTGCAGAATCATGCCTTCTCATCGAGTTAATGGAAGAAGAAATAAAAACGGAAATGGCCATGAGAATGGCAATGAGGATGGGCACCAACAGGCCCCACCAGCCCCCAAGGATCTTGTGCTCGAATAGTTTTCCCACACTGATTTTAGTGCAGCCATCCAGATGTTGACACAAGCATTGACCGCCCAGGTCAACCAGCAGGTGGTAGTGCATGTTCCTCAGAATGGGAATGCAGCGACAGCGAAAGTCAGGGACTTTCTTAGGATGAACCCTGCGGAGTTTCTCGGATCGAAGGTAGGTGAGGATTCACATGAGTTTATTAATGAGATTCATAAGATCGTCCAGATCATAGGGGTGATGGGGGAGGAGTGCACAGACCTAGCCTTGTATCAGTTGAAAGGGGTTGCATATATCTGGTTTAGACAATGGAAGGATAGTAGAGCTGTTGGAGCGGGTCCTATTGGTTGGGATGAGTTTCTTACCACATTCTTAGAGTGATTCTTTCCCCGTGAGATGAGGGAAATCAAGGTAGTTGAGTTCGTTAACCTGAGGAAGAATAATATGACAGTCCAGGTGTATGCTTTGGAGTTCACTTGTTTGTCCAAAAGAACTGGTGGTTAATCAGAGAGCTCAGTGAGCAGGTTTGTGCACGGAGTAGCGGACTACCTAGTCAAGGATTGTAGGATTGCTATGCTTCATCAGGACATTAACTTTCCTCGATTGGTTTTATACGCCCAGAAGATGGAGGCGGTGCATCTAAGAGAAAGAGAGGCCAAGAGGGCTAGGACAGGCAGTTATGGGTTCTCCCAGTAGAGATCGGGAGGCGGACATCGTCAGCAGTCCTATCAGAGGTCATTAACTCCATCGCCGTCTTTGATAAGTGCTCCATTTAGACCACGAGGTGACCAGAGGAGAAAAGTATTAGGATCGAGGAGATAGAGGAGCATGCAGGCAGAGCGTACCTTTCTGGTCTGCGGGAAGTGTGGAAAGAATCACATAGGGGAGTGCTTGATTATGTCAGATATCTATTTTAGGTGTGGTATGCCCAGGTACAAGCATTGGGAGTGTCCTTTGGCTATGTAGGATGATGGAAGAGGTTGTGCTTAGGCTACCAGTTCTGGAGTAGCACCAGCACGCCTAGCGTAGTAGGGTGCATCCACCAGTACAGGTAGTGGTCAGCGCCAGAACCAATTTTATGCCCTTGCGTCTCGTCAGGAGTAGGAGACATCACTAGATGTGGTCGCCGGTATGTTGCAAGTATTCCACTTTGATGTATGTGCATTGTTAGATCCAGGGGCTACTTTATCATTTGTGATGCTCTATGTTGCTAGAGGTTTTGGAGTCAGTCCTAAAATCCTATCTGAACCCTTCTGAGTCTCTACTCCAATTGGTGATTCGTTATAGCTCGATGGCTATATAGAAATTGCCCTGTGACTGTCCTTCAAAAAGTCACCTCAAGATTTAGCAGATCTAGCCATGATTGATTTTTATATTATCTTTGGCATGGATTGGCTACATACATGTTATGCCCCAATAAATTGTAGAACCCATGCGATACAGTTTCGGTTTCCGGGTGAGCCAATCCTAGAGTGGAAGGTTAGTTCAGTTGTACCTGTAGGTCACTTCATTTCCTACCTTAAAGCCAGAAAGATGATCCCTAAAGGTTGCGTGTATCATATAGTTAGGGATAAGGATGCTACATTCGAAACCCCTACTATCCAGTCAGTTCCTGTAGTGTGCGAATATCCAGAGGTTTTTCCAGATGATCTACCGAAAATTCCTCTTGAGCGGGAGATCGATTTTGGTATTGACCTTCTTCCCGATACGCAGCCTATATCGATTCCTCCTTATTGAATGGATCTAGCTGAGCTAAAAGAGTTGAAGGAGCAGTTGAAGGATCTTTTAGACAAAGGTTTCATCAGACTGAGCAAATCCCCTTGGGGTTCACCAATTCTCTTTGTTCAGAAGAAAGATGGTTCCCTGTGGATTGTATTGACTATCGACAGTTGAACAAGGTCACCGTTAAGAATAGGTATCCTCTCCCCAAAATTGATGACTTCTTTGACTAGCTTTAGGGTGCCAAGTTTTTTTCAAGATAGACCTCAGATCCAGATATCATTAGCTCTGGATTAGAGAGAGTGACATCCCGAAGACACCCTTCAGGACTCAGTATGGTCACTATGAGTTTGTAGTTATGTCTTTTGGACTAACAAATTCTCCTGCAACTTTTATGGATTTGATGAATAGGGTGTTTAAGCCGTATTTGGACATATTCCTGATTGTGTTCATAGATGACATTCTCATATGCTCTCGGAGCGAAGAGGAGCATGCCGCTCATTTGAGGGTGGTGCTACAGACTCTTAAGGATCGCCGGTTGTATGCTAAATTCAGTAAGTGTGAGTTTTGGTTGGACTCGGTAGAACTTTTAGGTCATGTGCTTTCAAATGACGGAGTGCAGGTGGACTCTCAAAAGATAGAAGTTGTGAAGAATTGGTCAAGACCAGTGAGTCCTTTAGATATCAAAAGTTTCTTAGGCTTAGTTGGTTACTACAAAAGGTTTGTGGTAGGTTTTTCATCCATCGTCGCACCATCGACTAAGTTGACCCAGAAGAAAGTGAAGTTTCAATTGTCGGACGCCTGTGAGAAAATCTTCTAAGAGTTGAAGACTCGACTCACCTCGGCACCAGGGTTGACTTTACTTGAGGGTACCGATGGGTTTGTGGTATATTATGATGCCTCAAGGATCAGCCTTGGTTGTGTATTAATGCATCATGATAAGGTTATAGCCTGTGCTTCTAGGCAGCTAAAAGTCCATGAGAAGAACTATCCAACTCACGACCTGTAATGCCCCGGAAACTCAAAGACTAGATCTGGGACTTAAATCAGAAAATCTAGGAATCTACAGAATGACTCAGAATGACTCACCTAACAAGTTGTTATGATACCCAATGACTTGTTAGGTCACCCGTGGTCAGACCTGGGTCAAAATGTTAAGGTATGAGGTAGTGTACCCCATGAGTCCTTACCACGACTTGTTACGTGTAACCACAAGTCGTGGATGTGAAAGTGTAAGTCAAACCATTTGATCACTTCCCTTTGTTTTTTTNAGTCCTTACCACGACTTGTTACGTGTAACCACAAGTCGTGGTGTCACCCGTGGGGATCTTTAGGGCTTTTGGGAAATGTGATCCACCACAGGTGACCACAAGTCG
The DNA here is from genome assembly GCA_018107945.1 of Datura stramonium. Classification (NCBI taxonomy): domain Eukaryota; kingdom Viridiplantae; phylum Streptophyta; class Magnoliopsida; order Solanales; family Solanaceae; genus Datura; species Datura stramonium. Next base: position 216,727 of record JACEIK010002115.1, on the reverse strand, counting down.
TGGTCGCTCACAACGACTTGTTAGGTCCCTCGTGGTGACTATCAAGGACTTTTGGGCAGTGTACTCAACGAATGTGACCACGAGTTGTGGTCACTGACCACGACCCGTTAGGTCACCCGTTAGGACCACCTGACATTTTTTCCCAGTGATTTTCTAAGGGTTTTTTAGTAGTTTCTTAGTCTCCTAAACATTAAACTATGTCATTTTAGACATAATTTTAAACCTATTAGTTGGAATGTTTTCTCTCACTTACTCAGTACATTCAAAGTACTGATGCATACTTTTATTCCGTATCATTTCATGATATAGCCACAGGTTCTCAGACTCATTACTGTTAGTCGCCGCAGTTCGGACCCTCCTCCTCAGCAGCAGAATTCTGAATCCTCATCCTTCGAGGGAATTATCTCATTTCTTTCAGTCATTATATTATGTTTAGTTAGACTTAGAGTTGGCTGGGGGCTTGTCCTAGCAACTCATCAGCTAGATGGCTTTCAGACACAGAATAATTTTAGACTCCATATATTCTAAACTTTATGTTCCAGTTTTATTTTTCATAAATGTTTTATAGTATTATTTCAAAGCTTCCACTATGCATGTTTTACTCAGATTACCAATGTATGATTGACCAAGGGTTCACTTAGGGTTACTTGTGACTCCAAGTACCGTGTTTTGTCCAGGGTGTAGACTCGGGGGTGACACGACCTCGAGTTGGCAGTGATAGTATTTTCCATGATGATTTGGAGAGACTATCTGTACGGGGTCCCTGTGGATGTGCTTACATACCATAAAATCCTACAATACATGTTTACCCAGAAGGATCTAAATCTCGTTAAAGGAGGTGGTTGGAGCATCTTAAGGAATACAATATGAGTGTCCTATATCATGCGGGCAAGGCTAATGTAGTGGCAAACCCTCTTAGCAGGCTTTCTATGAAGAGTGTGTCCTATGTAGATGAGGAGAGGAAAAAGTTAGTGAAGGATGTGCATCGGCTTGCACAACTAGGAGTTCATCTTGTTGACTCGACAGATGGTGGTGTCATTATTCAGAATGGATTAGAATCTTCCTTGGTGGTAAAGGTTAAAGCTAGACAAGACGAGGATCCTATTTTGGTAAAGTTGAAGGAAGCCATTTAGAATCATTAGGTGGAGGTTTTCTCCCAAGGGGGAGATGGTGTACTACGATATTAGGGTCGTTTGTGTGTATCGGGTTGATGACTTGAGGGAGCTGATGTTGCATGAGTGTCATGGTTCTAGATATTCTATACATCCAGGTGCCACCAAGATGTACCGTGACCAACGGGAAGTCTATTGGTGGAACAACATGAAGAGGGATATAGCAGAATTTGTAGCTAAGTGTCTGAATTGTCAATGGATGAAGGCTGAGCATCAAAGACCTGGAAATGTTCTTCAAGACATTAGTATCCCTACTTGAAATTAGGAGGAAATCAATATGGACTTTACTACAGGGTTGCCTCATACTCGTTGGTAGTATGACTCTATTTGTGTGGTTGAGACAGGTTGACTAAAGCAGCTCATTTCCTACAGGTCAAAACTATCGATTCAGTGGAGGATTATGCTAAGTTGTATATTCGAGACCTAGTTCAGTTTCATGGAGTTCCCTTGTCCATTATATCAGATAGAGGTACTTAGTTTACCTCCCAGTTTTGGAGATCGTTTCAGAAGGGACTTGGTACTTAGATCAAGCTTAGCACAACTTTTCATCCGTAAACAAACGGTCAGGATGAACGAACCATTCAAACCTTTAAGAACATGTTGAAAGCGTGTGTGATTGATTTCAAGGGTAGTTGGGATGATCATTTGCCTCTCATTGAATTTGTATATAACAATAGTTACCATTCCAGCATTCAGATGACTCTATTTGAGGCTCTTTATAGGAGGAGATGTAACTATTGGTTGGTTTGAAGTCGGTGAAGATACATTGAGAGGACCGAATTCAGTTGATGAGGCTATGGAGAGAGTTCATCTTGTAAGAGTAAGGTTGAAAACCGCCTAGAGTCATCAAAAGACCTATGCGGATGTGAGGAGGAGAGAACTAGAGTTTGAAGTTGATGATTGGGTGTTTTTGAAGGTGTCTCCCATGAAGGGAGTGATGAGGTTCTGAAAGAAGGGGAAACTTAGTCCCTGTTATGTTGGCCCGTACCGTATTGTGAGACGTGTTGGCAAGATTGATCTTGGGCAGAATTATATGCCCAAGTGATACTCAAATGCTCCATTTCGTCTTGTTTATCTATCGTAATTTGTGCATTCTCATGTAATTTGTAGTTAAAATGTGAATTTATACTAACCAACATGATTAGTGTTGTTTTGCAGGAAAAATACAATTTTAGGAAGCTAA
>JACEIK010002115.1:172627-198842 GCA_018107945.1 Datura stramonium | reverse complement strand
AATATCTATATATGCTTGTTTTCTTGTGTTTGTCTAATATTTAAAGCAGGTATTTATTAATTGATTTCGGGATGCCTTGAAGAGTCGCCTTCGGGTTTGGATCGGAAAATGGATGATTTGACAATTTAAAACGAGTTTAAATTAATATTATGCACTTTATGTATTTTTATTTATTATTTATTTCATTATTTGTAAATGTACAAACGCTAATAATAGTGGAAATGGGGTGCTTAAAGGGGACGGGAAATTATGTGTTATGTGCTTAGATTTTTCTTTCTTTTAGTCGCTTTCAAATTTGCATTATCCTTGCCAAATCATTTTTTTTATGAAAGTTTACTGTCGATTCTCTATATTTTAAAATATTTAATGAATACTATCCCTTAACCTATAGTTAATGGGAAAGTAAAAAGGAATTACGAGGTCTAATTCCACAATTTTTTTTACCAAGCCGACCCGTTCCCCGGAAGTACCATAAACTTAAGATTTTCAAAGGAATTATGTGTATTCATATGTAAATACTTATGTGTTTATATTTCAAAATTGGAATCATTAGTAAATTTTTGTAAATATATTATTACATTTTAAACTTACGAACAACCTCAAATCAACTTGTTTCCCAGGGGAAGATCATGATTTACAATGTCATGTTCCTATCCCTGAAAAGCAACAAACATTTTTAATTTCAAAATTTCTCTTTATCTTGTTTAAATTTAAATCATCCTAAATTTATTACGGTTTCTATTTGTTAACTTTCTTTTCTTTACTCTTTGGGTAGTTAAAGTTCATATATATATATATCTCTTTAACTATTATGAACAATTTTCTTGTTATATTTCAAATACTGTTTAACCTCTTTCTTTTTACTAGTCTATGATCTAACTTTTAATTAGCTAATGCCTATGGTAACATGCGATAAATAACTTACAAATCAATCTGATTTAGCACCTAATTTTGTGTTAATTAATATTGAAACTTATTTGTTTTAAAATAAATTTTCTATGTCTATTTAGGAAAGTTCTTAATTATTTTATCTCACAGTTTTGCGTTAATTCGGTAGTTTATGTTTAAATTATTTAGGTTATAATAAAATAGTCAAATTTAATTAGGTAGTACAACAAGTATTTTTGAACTGTTATATTGTTTACACTATTTTATCATATAAGCTTATTGGTAATTAATGAACTAATTTAAGATATATTTGAGTCTTTATATGTCTTGAAATAAACTTTCATGTTTAATTATTATAAACTTTAGTTAGTATCTCATAATGTGGTCTAATGCTAATGTTTGAGCATGTATTTTAGTTGTTTGTTTGTTTATACTTTGTAAAGAATTCATTTTGTCTTATCACATAGTTAAGCTAGTTTAATAAAATAATTGACCATTTTGTTGATCACTTAGTTAATTCCCTAATAATGAATCCGGAAGGGACCCACAGTTGTGGACCTCGAAAGGTGCTTAATACCTTCCTTTCCAGGTAATTTGAACCCTTACCCGACTCTGGTGGCCTAGGCTAGTAAAATAGACCCTTAGGTTAGTATGGTGCCCTAATGCACCCCAAATCGTTAGGTGACGACTCTTCTTCTTAAACAATCCTAATAGAGTTGTCATATGTTGAATTCCGCTTTCCGTGAGGAAAATGGGCCATGACAAGAGTTTCTTTCACTCACATGCTCAAGATTCTTCTAAATTCCTTGAATTCAAATTCTAGATTCAAGTTCATGATCTTATGGGGTTTATCCCTAATTTTGTGAAATTCTCTATGATCTATCTCTGGGTTCAATTCCCTTCATATATAAAATTATGTTTTAAGATCTATAGGAAAATTTTATACCTATTTTGATTGTTAATTCATAGTTTCAAATTTTAATTAAAATTATTCCTAATTATGCAAGCTTCATGAAAAGTCAAGTTGTGATTCTATTATGATTATGATCTTACTAAGTCTAAATTATGATATATGATTCACGTTATGATTTATCATCAAGTACTCTTCATGGATTTAGGAATATCAAATATACGTATTTTCACAAGCATGCATGTTCTTCATGATTTAGTAATTTATGACTATTGGCCGACTCACGGGCGCTTACTCATGACTAATCATGTATTTCAAGTATAATCAAGTATGTTATATTTTAATTGGCCATGAACTTCATGAATGATTCACGATTACGATATGAACCTCATGTACATATTTTGAGGAGCAGTGTCTAGCACCGAGTAGATCCGGCGTTCAGGTAAACCCCGTGGTCTAAGAACTACGTGCCATCGTAGTTATATACATAAATTTTTTGATCCCCTGTGATATCAAATCATACACATCCCTTTCCTGGCAAGCCTGGGATGGTCCTTTCCACTTGAGCGAAATAGTGGGCATCATGTAAGCTCTATCATGATGGTGTCGGTTAAGACGAGTCCTCCTATTGTTCCTCGTGATTTATGTGTGGATATGTTTATGTTACTTTGGCTCAAGTTATTTTTTATAAAGTTTCTCTTATGATTATGATTATGACTGGATTATGAATGGTTTGAAAACCTTGAGTCCTTATGTTTACATTATGATATTTACTTCATGATCATGTTGTCCTACTCTTATGAACTCTTATGTATTTTAACTGTCTGTTTTACTTACCTTGCATACTCAGTATATTCCGAGTACTAACCGCATACTCTATGTTGTATTGTTTCATGATACAGGCTCGGACATTTAGGTTCAGTCCTGCGTTTAGTGAGACCTTCATAGTTAGCATTATCTAGTTGTTGGTGAGTCCTCATCTTTCGAGGGCCATTGTTTATCAGCTCGTATCAGTATTTTCAGTTTCATTTTGTAGTGAGTTAGTTGGGGGTCTTTTCTGATAAACTCATCAGGTTATAGAGGCTTATTCAGCTTCAGATCAGTATTATGTTTTCCATTGTTTAGATGTTACTGGATTTTCAGACTTTCACTTAAGCATGTTTTAATATTTTAGTTTCCACGTGTTGTATGCTCTTAGCTATCATGGGTTGACTTGGAGCCTCTCAGGGTTTTTTATCCCGTATCTCTATCCGGTCCTATGTTCGGGTCGTGACATAACCATACTTAATACACAAAGGATGCATACTGTGAATATGCAGGACAAGGAACCCAGGTAGGAAGAGGCTAATTTTGTGAACAATCAGGGGGATTTTCGGGCCGACACCCAAAGGTGTAACCAAGACTCTTGGCATCAAGGCCAAGGAAATCAAGGTCAAAACTACTATGGGAATAATAACTACAATATGCCTGGGACTTGAGATAGGGACCAAGGTCAATGGAGGAATTAAGATGCCTCCAAGAATGATAGGAATAGAGTGTATGTTTCTCTAAGGGCAAGAGAACCTACTGTTAAAGACTCTGGATCATATGATGAAAAAGGTTGATTCCAATAAGTTAGGAGTAAAAGATATGAGGGGTTAGATTTCAAGCTTGAGTCAATTGGTAGACCCACACTCATCCTCTATAAAAGCAATTAGACCAGCAGGTAAGGCAAATCTCGACAGCGATAAATCATACAAAAAATGGCACTTTGCCTCGTGATACCATCACCAACACTCGAAATGAGGGTCATATCATATGAACAAGAGCCCAATAGGTATCCTAATAATGTTTGAGTAATCAATATACCTGCGTCGTGTCGCGACGTTAAATCAAGCGCTACTTAGGAGGCAACCGAAAATAATTTAAATTATTGAGTTGATGTGTTTGTCCAAGTGTGTGGGAGTTAAATCATAAACCACAATTTTTGAGGATGAATGCTGGAAATGGGGTGCAAAAGAAATTAGCGCAGTGCATGGCACAGCGCGTCGCAGAGAGATATTCCTGAAGAAAAAAGGCGTAGGTCAACAGGTCAAGCCCGACCCATAGGGCACTTTTAAAAGTAAAAACCTAATTTTTTCCCCATTTCTTCTTCTAGGCGCGCTGCATACCCCACTTTTTTCATGCCCCGAATCTAGACCCAGCATCCACTAGCACTCAGACCACTTTTGTGATCCAAGCGAACCCTTGGCCTTGCTTACTATTTGTTTAGATTTCAATAAATAATGCAGAAGTTAAAACATAATGAGCTAATATAATGAAAAAGAATTATTCTATAACTGAAATAAATGTTGAGAGCATTATTGACTCAACATCTAACTCTATCTATGAAGCCTCTATAACTGTAAAGGGGTGTCGGGACATACTTCCATGGCTTCCTCAAGCTCTATAAATAAAAGACTCAATAAATGGGATTCTCAAATGTAGGAGGCCTCATCAAAAGCTCAATTTAGATGAAGTCCTAGCGAAGCGTCCGCTGCTGATCCTGTCTACCTGAGTCTGTATCATAATCTTATGCAGCGCCAAAAAATGAGTCAATACATAGAATGTATGATGTCTCCCAAGCGCACTCAAGCAGATGTGGTCGTCAAGTAATATAGGACAGTGAAACCCCGATTATCGATCCCTCAAAGACATGTTAGATTAAACGTTTAAGGTTAATATTTTATTTCACTACTCTAATGTACATAGATAAATATGGGGAATTGTTTGAATATTATACTACTAAGCTTGAAATGTAAATTAACTAAAATCATTTCAAAAGTGTTTGTACTTCAAATAATGATGAGAATCCAGGGTAATGGTATTTTCACTTCAGGTTGAGTTTCCAAGACTTGAATACACTAGATTAATTCTTTCTAAGGTTGCTAGTATTAAGTTACTATCCCATTTCTTACCATTCTCCTGAACACCCAAGAACTATCCCATGAACCTAGCCTATATCCCTATGGACGCAGAAGAAGCATGAGGCGATGATTGTGGCTACTTGAATTCAACTAAACAAGGTTGAAGGATATATTCCTATCCTCAACAATGAATTATATCTTGAGCTCAGTCGAACAAGAGTCTTTCAATACACTATATCCTTATTTTTAACCCTTTTAGTTCCCTCTCCCGAGTTCAACAAAAAGCCAATAAATTTATTCGGAAGGTGATCAATCTAACGAATAAGCAATGAACATAACTAAAAATAAATAACAATTAAGAAGAATCAATACTACCATAAACAAACTATCAAACGCCAACCATTAGCTATGGACAAAACCTTACAACAAGAGTTTATACACTCATGTTCAAGTAGAAAATCAAAGACGTAATCATTATTTGAAATATAAATGATAAAGAAGAGAAGAAAAACCTAAGTAATGACCTTCTTGTCTCTCCACCCAAAAGCTGCGTAAAATGATCAATACGATCAAAAAAATGATGTAAGATAGCTAACAAACGACCTAGATATTATATTTATAAGCAAGGCCTCAAATGACGTTTTTTCCCTCAAGTAATTAGCTTCAAAATCAGCAACATCCATCCCAAAATAGGCCTGGCGCACTGCGCCATCCAATGCGCCAGGTTTGGCTTTAAATTCTGCTGAAGTTTTTCTCTGGGCACCCCATGCCAGCCGATGCACAAGGTGTTAGTCAAATTTCTTAGCCTCTGGACCCTTCTGGCACACCACGCAACTCAAAGCACTAGAGTGTTGGAAAATTTTCCTATGTCTAGAATGCTCCTGGCACGCCACACCACTCATCTAGACAATATTTTGATCAAATTTTCTTATGAAGTTAAGGACCTGGCGTGCCACGCCACCAATAGTGCCAAATTTGGTGGAGATTTCTGTTAAGTTTATAGGTTGGCACGCTACGCTAGCAATCTCACCAGGCCAATTTTTGTGAACTCTTCTTTCTTCACACCTTGTATCATTTTAAAGTTATTTTTCTTTGGTTTCCTGCTCAAAACATCTAAAGAAATTTGTTAGCTCATAAGACACACATAAACAAGAATTCATGCATTTCATAAGGATTATGATTTCAAAACAAGATAAAAGATGGGCAAAAAGGTGTCAAATGAGCATAAGAATATGCCTAACATCACCACCCCACACTTAAACCATTGTTTGTCCTCGAACAATCCTCCGTGCACTAACTCATCTTTTCTCACCACTTATCACCTCTATCAATTCTCACTCGACCAACTAGCATAGAGCATTTGATTATGTGGTTCATCAACTTATAGCAATTCACATCAAGCACAATTAGAGTTTTCGCATTCAAGACTACACAACTTCTATAACCGACTCATCTTTTCAAAATAGGGCCAATATGATAAAATATGAAATATGCAACATATAGTGCACCAACTAAGACATCTTGTGCCCCTCTCTTTTGGTGATGCTCCTCTCTCATATTATCAATGCAAAATATGGAACATAATAAGCAAGGCACACTCATACTCACAAATGATGTATCATACATATGTTACATATCATAAGCTTGCCTTTCATGTATATTTAGATACTTAGTTATTTCAAAGAGATTAAGATCATAAGGACTTTTCTTGGTTATAATGTCAGCTAAGGGACGAGTAGGAATGATTTTCTTTGATAGTGGCTACCAATCCTAAAAAATTTTAGACATTTTTCATCTTTCTTGGCCACCACTTTCTCCTTTATTGTTCACCCTTCATTTCATTAAACCTTTTCTCTTTTCTTTTCATGCCCCTTTTTTCACTACTTGACTGTTATTCACTATTAAAACTCTTTCTTTCATTGTTCTAGTAGCAAGTAAACAACATATTTTGTGGGCACCCCTTCTTCCTACTTTCTCTTCTTACTATCCACACAATTTTCTATCTTTCCCTTCCCATATCATTCATAAATTGGTGGACCTTCACTCTCAAGTCTCAAAATTCCTAAGACTATATTTTTGGATCAACAATTCTAGAGGTCACACAACAAAAAGGAATAGGCTACTTTTGTGGCTAAAGAAAAGAACATGGCTTATGGCTCAAGGGGGTTAACTAGGAGAAATGTTTAAGAAGGTAAAACAAACATGAAAAATATGGCTTTTTCAAAGAAATGCCTTAGTCATCTCTTGACTCCTTAACAACTAGCCATCCTACATCCACTAAGGAAAGTTCTAGATGCTACATTATGTACAAAACACAACAATTAAGATTATCTCTCATGGTATCAAGAATCTGGTCGGTTTCCTATAGCTACACATTCATACAATCACATTGAATGACATTTTTAATTATTAAGCCCTAAGAGTGTCTTGAGTCGAGTTAAAGAATTTTGTGTGTCTCTTATGGAATTCTCACTTTTTCAATTAAGATGACCACTTCATTTCCTCTAGCTTAGCTTCTAAGTGGAATTTCAACGAGCACACAAGTGGGTGATGTCTAACTCAATCCTAAAAATTAAAAAATGTGACTAATTTTTCCTTAAGACGGTCGTCATCCATCCATCATCGGGAAGGGTCACAGTACTATGATGATACAAAAACATTGACCCTAAAATTAAACCAACAAACAAACTACTAGAGATGAACAAATCATAAGAAAACATCACAAGGCATCACCAATCTTCACGATCATCATCATTATTATCGATTATAGACCAGAGTTAATCAATCACAAGGCTACTATCACAGAAAATGAAAATTAACGCTATAGCCCACTTCAAATTTAGCAAAGAAAAAATAAATAGAAAATCTATTTCCTCCACCCAACACTTAAGCAGTGCATTGTTCTTAGTGCACAATCAAATATATCAAGTAAGGAGTGAAAAAGAACTTCCTAGGCCTCTAAGCGTAGTCATTATCATAAGGATTGTACTCTTGATCATCATCATCATCCTCACCATCAACCTACATAGCTCCTGTAGTAGCATCATCCTCCTCATCATTATCCAAGTCACCAACACCATTAATCAGCATCGTGGGCTTGTCATCATCCAATGGATCCTCAAAAGTCGGTCCCACTCTATACATAAGCATCACATTCTTAGTAAGTGGGTACCGCTCCTCCAAGCCTGACATCTCCTCATCAATAACAGGTCTACCTCCGATCCTCAGCTACAACTAGCATTCCGAACACGCGACCTCTCAAGCTATTATACCAAACTTGGCGATCAGTTGTAGTGAGAAGTGGAGTTGTAGAGGTGGTAGGCTTCTTGACCTTCATGACATTAATTATCTTGCCCACCAAGTGCCCTGCTAGAGGTAGATGAATGTAATATCCTAGAAACTCAAAGACTAAATCCGGGACTTAAATCAGAAAATCTGGAAATCTGCAAAAATTTGTCACAGAAAAACTCACCTAACAGGTTGTTGTGAGACCTAACGACTCATTAGGACAGTCGTGAGAAGGAGGAGTAAGTATTGGTAAGTGAGGAGCAGTGTACTTGACAGATGGTGACCACGAGTCGTGGTCACCAATAACGACTAGTTATGTCCCCCGTTACCAGCCCTAGTCAATTGTTAGGCAGTGCACCTAACGAGTGTCACCACGAGTCGTCATCACTGGTAAGACTCATTATGTGACTCATGGTCAATACTAGTATAGAAGATTCAGAAGTGAGACGGTATTGTACACGACTGGTGACCACGAGTCTTGGTCACTAACCATGACTCGTTAGGTCCCTCGTAGTGGCCTAAAGAGAATTCGAACAGTGTACTCCACGGGTCTGACCATGAGTCGTGGTCAGTCACCACGACTTGTTAGGTCACCCGTTAGGATCACCTTTATGTTTTTTCCAGCGATTTTCTAAGGGCTATTTAGTAATTTCCTACTCTCCTAAGATTTAAAAGACGTTGTTTTAGATGTAAATTCAGACTTATTAGAGGGTTTGGACGGTTCCTTCCCTTACTCCCATATTTATTCTAAAAAAAACATCGAATGTTCTCTTAAGAAACTCTCAAGAAGGCTTAGGGTTTTCCTTCATTGCAGCAGTTTGATTCTTCTTCATTTTAGTCAGGTATGTGGGAATTCAACAAGGGAATTGTTCTTCCCTTGTGTCCCCCAAAACCCTCTCATAGTTTCTCTATCAGTTTTATCCTTGAGTTTCCGAATACAGATAAATTTCAATGTTATATTTCGTTAATTTCATCTGGAATAATATCCATGTACGTTGTTCATGTAATCTTGCTCAGTCCTAATTAAATTGTTGATGTTCGTGCAAAAGAGAATTAAAGCCCTAGATTCTTGAGTGAAGATTATTTGCTTATTAAATCCCATCTAGTGAAAGAAGTATATTTTGGACTGAATTTCCTTGTAATTCTTACTATATGAAATATGATGAGCAAGTATTCCATTGATAATAATAATTTTAGTCTTGTTAGATGAGATTTTCTTAATTCATGAGATTTTGCCATTTATGGAATTCCTGTGTTGTTGGAATTAGTTGAGTTCTCTATTAGCTGCTTAGTAGTTCAGTTTAGTTAGAACGTAGAACCTCTTTAGAACTATTCAGAACTTGTCAACTAATCAGTTTGACTTCAGTATTTTCCTGAGGTGTCAGTGGTGCCTCCCAGTTATCAGAATCAAATTCAGAATTCAGTTATTGGTCCATTTAGGCAGTCATGACATTTTAGCTATGTAGCTCTGACTAGCCTCAGGACCTCAGTTCAGATTACAGTTTGTTCTTAGAAGGTTATGATGCTTTTATATAAGCAGCTCTAACCAGTCTGGAACCCAGTTTCAGAATCTGGTCCAACAAAGACTCTCAAGGTACTTTCAGTTATACGTCCCTGAATAGTATTGGACCCCAGTTTCGAGCTATCAGCCTAGTAGTTCAGTATAGATTTTCTAGTGGGAGTAGGACTTAGCACCGAGCGGGCTTGGGTTTCAGCGCACCCAGGTTTCCAGAACTACGCTGCTAGTGTAGGTAACAGTATTACTTGGCCTGATTTTCCCCGGACTCTTGTGATCACCAAGTTCACACCTTTATACCTTGGCAAGGTATATTGGGTCCTACCGATAGGGTGTATACATCGGTCTCCATGTCTAGCTTACGTGGTTATATGTCAGTTATAAACTCTCCCACTAGTCATTCCAATCCAGTTTCAAAATAAGCAGCTTAGTTCAGTTCTAGTTCTATCAGTTTATCTTAGTTTAGTTCAGTATCTCAGACTTAGTACTTTCAGATTTTAGGACATGCCTTGACCATCAGTAAGGGTCATTTTGATCACCTCAGTTTTCTTCAGTAGTTCAGTTCAATTTACTTATTGGTCATTGCATGTCACATTAGTTTAGGCATTATATTCAGTTATGTTTTGTAATGCCTCAGAAACTCAAGGACTAAATCCGGGGATTAAATTAGAAAATTCAAAAAATCTGTTGAAAATGTCTCAAGACGACCCACTTGATGAGTCATTGTGAGACCTAACGACTCGTTAGGTCGATCGTGGGAAGGAGGAATTGGAATGGTGAAATGGTAAGCAAAATACTTTACGAATGGTGACCACGAGTCGTGGTCACCTGTAATGACTCGTTATGTCCCCCATTACCAGCCTCAACCAGTTTTTAGGAAGTATACCTAACGAGTGTCACCACGAGTCATCATCAGTGGTAACGACTCGTTACCTAGCCTAGTATTATATATTCAAAAGTGAGACAGTGTGGTCCACGACTGGTGACCACGACTCGTTAGGTTCTCATGATGACCTACTGAGGAACCTGGGTAGTGTACCCGATGAGAGTGACCACGAGTCGTGGTCAATCACCAAGACCCGTTAGGTCGCCCATTAGGGTCACCTAGCAATTTTTCCCAGTGATTTTCTAAGGGCTATTTAGTAATTTTCTATTCTTCTAAGCTTTAAAATACATCATTTTGGACGTAAATTCATATTTATTAGTGGGTTTGGACGGTTCCTCCCCTCATTCTCACGTTTACTCTTAGAAATTTATCGAAAGTTCTCTCAAGAAACTCTCTAGCAGGCTTAGGGTTTTTCCTTCATTGCAGCAGTTCGGGTCTTCTTCTTCAGGGAATTCTTAGCCAGGTATGTGTGAATTCAACAAAGGAATTGTCCTTCCCTTGTGTCCACCAAAACCCTCCCATAATTTCCCTATCAATTTAGCCCTAAGTTCTTTAAATATGAATAAATTTTCATGTTGGTTTTCATTAATTTCAATTGGGATAATGTCCGTGTTTATTATTCATATGATCTTCATCAGTTCCTAAGTAAATTGTTATTGTTCTTGCTGAAGTAATTTACAGCCCTAAATTCTCGAGTAAAGATTATTGCATATTCAATTCTGTCTAGTTTGTGAAGTATATTTTGGGATGAATTTCCAAAAAAAATTCCTCTTATATATATATATATGTTGAGCAATTAATCCATTGATAAGAATGACTTTATCCTTTTTGAATGAGATTCCTTTAGCTCTTGAATATTCGTTATGTTATGAAATTCCCGTGTTGTTAAGATGTGTTGAGTTCGTTATTAGTTGCTTAGTAGTTCAGTTCAGTTAGAACATAGAATCTCTTCAGAACTTTACAAAAGTTTTCAACTGATCAGTTTGACTTCAGTCTTTTCCCAGGTGTCAGTGGTCCTCCCAATTATCAGAATAAGACTCAAAATCCAGTTTATTGGTCAATTAGGTGGTCATGACATTTAGATATATAGCTCTGACTAGCCCCAGGACCCTAGTTCAATTTACAAATTGTTCTTAGATGATTACGACGCTTTCAGATACGCATCTCTAACCAGTCTAGAACCCAGTTTCAGGATCTGGTCCGATAAAACTCTCAGGGTACTTTTAGTTATATGTCCCTGACTAGTCTTGGACCCCAGTTTCGAGCTATCAGCTTAGTAGTTCATTATAGGTTTCCAGTGGGAGTAGAACTTAGCACTGAGCGGGCCAAGGTTCCAGTGCACCCAGGTTCCCTGAACTACATTGCCAGCGTAGGTTATAGTATTACTTGGCCTGATTGGCCCCATACTTTTGTGATCACCCAGTTCATGCCTGTATACCCTGGCAAGGTATATTGGGTCCTACTGGTGGGGTGTATACATCTGACTCCATATCTATCTCACGTGGTTATATGTCGGTTATACACTCCCCCACTAGTCAGTCTAGTCCAGTTTCAGAATAAGCAGCTCAGTTCAGGTGTAGTTCTATCAGTTTAGCTCAGTTTAGTTCAGCATCTCATACTCAGTACTTTCAGACTTAGGACATGACCATCAGACAGGGTCCTTTTGACCACCTCAATTTACTTCGGTAGTTCAGTTCAATTTACTTATTGGTCATTGCATGTCGTATCAATTCAAACATTATATTCAGTTATGTTTTCTCCCACTTACTCAGTACATTCAAAGTACTGACGCATACTTTTATGCTGTATCATTTCATGATACAGCTGGAGGTTCCCAGAATTAGTAGCGTTAGCCACCACGATTCAGATCCTCCTCAGCCGCAGTTGAATTTTGAGTCCTCATCATTCGAGGGCCTTATTTCATTGTCTTATAGTTACATTATAGTTTTTACTTAGACTTAGAGATAGCTGGGGACTTGTCCCAGTAACTCATCAGTTAGAAGGCTTTCATACTGCAGATTATCTGATTTCATGTTTTAAGTTTTATCTTAAATTTCATAAAAATGTTTTTATGTTATTATTTCAAAATTTCCGTTGTGCATGTTTTACTCAGAATACTAGTGTATGATAGAAAAGGGGTTGACTTGGGGTCACTTGTGACTTCAGGTACTGTGTTACGTCCAGTGTGTAGTCTCGGAGCATGACAAACTTGGTATCAGAGCCCTAGGCTTAGAGTATCCTCGAAATGTATGAAAGACGCATCGAGTAGAGTTCTTTTCATGGGTGTGAAACGCGCCACACATGATAAGGAGGCTACGAGATGTTATTAGGAAAACTCTCTTTTGTTCATACTCTTTATCGTGCGTTAAAGTTAAATTCCAGAAACATCCTTCGAACTCGTGCTCTATTTCATTTCAGTGAACCATGCCTCCTAGACGCGGTAATGGAAGAAAGGTTGGTAACGCCAATAGACCTGCTCCACCATCCCCGACAGCTCCTCAAGATGATTCAGTGTCTACAGCCGAATTCAGGGCGGCCATTCAACTGCTGGCCCAAACAGTCAGAACAAGGTGAACCAGCAGGTGGTACCGATGAACACCAACGGGTCCATAGTAGGTGTGAGGGTGTGGGACTTTACCCGTATGAACCCTCCATCTTTTTAAGGATCCAAAGTAGGGGAGGATCCCCATGAATTCATGGATGAGATCAGGAAGATCACTCGCATTATGGGTGTTAGCTCTTCTGATAGTGCTGACCTAGATGCCCACTAGTTAAAACGAGTAGCTCAGGTATGGTGTTAATAATGCAAAGAGGGGAGGCTAGCGGGAGCAGGACGAGTAGAGTGGGAGGAGTTCCATACAGCTTTCTTGGATAGGTTTTTCCCTGGGGAGCTGAGGGAGGCAAAGATGGCAGAGTTTATGAACTTGTGACAAGGCAACAGAACAGTGGAGGAGTATGCTCTGGAGTTTACCAGGCTGTCTAAGTACGCTCCAGAGATGGTAGCAGAGCCAAGGGCTCGCATGTTGAAATTTTTGAATGGGTTGTCGAACCTGGTCCTCAAGGAGTGCAGAACAGTGATGTTTATTAAGTATATGGACCTCTCCAGCTTGATTGTCTATGCCCAACAGATTGAGGCCGAAAAGTTGGGGAATGTGGAGCAGAAGAACAAACGGGCAAGAACTATCCATTCAGATTTTGGCCATCAGAGGTCTAGCGGTAGTAGCCGCCCATAGAAGCAGCAATAGCAGCAGAGAGGCCCAGCACATAGTTCCGCCAGTGCCCCAACCTTTTGGTCCTGTCAGGATCGGAGGGGTGGGTCATTTGGCACTCGGTCTCAGGCCCACAATATCAGGAACAAGTATCCAGCTTGTCCAAAATGTGGTAGGAACCACCCTGGAGAGTGCCTTCAGGGTCGATAGGGCTTTTTTGGTTGTGGTAAGCTTGGACATCGACTTAAGAAGTGCCCGTCAGCAGGGCGAGGGAGATCACAATCTACCACATCATCAGCTCAGCAGGACAACACATCAGGTACAGATGGCGGTCAGTGCCAAAATCATTTCTATGCTCTATTTTCCCGTTAGGATTCGAGAGCTCACTTGACGTAGTCACGAGTATGTTACGTCTCTTTCATCTGTACGTGTATGCCCTCCTAGATCCAAGAGCCACTCTTTCATTCTTGACTCCCTACATAACAGTCCAATTTAATATCAGTCCAGAGGTCCTCTCAGAACCATTCTCAGTCTCCACCCTAGTTGGCGAGTCAGTTAGAGACATCTTGGTGTATAGAAACTGCCCAGTCTCAGTCCTGAATAAAGTCATTCCAACTGATCTCGTAGAGTTAGACATGGTTGAATTTGACCTTATTCTTGGCATGGATTGGTTACACTCCCGCTATGCCTCAGTTGATTACATAACTAGAGCTATCAAGTTCCAGTTTCCAAACGAACTAGTGTTAGAATGGACGGGCAGTAGTTCAGCGCCTAAGGGTAGGTTTATTTCCTACCTTAAGGCCCAGAAACTCATCTCCAAGGGATGTATTTATCATCTAGTTCGGGTCTAGGATTCCAACTCTGAGACCCAAACTATCTATTCAGTTCCAGTGGTTAGCGAGTTCCCAGATGTTTTTCCTGAGGATCTTCCCGGAGTTCCCCCTGGACGGGAAATATATTTCGGGGTAGATCTCCTGCCAGATACTCAACCCATCTCCATCCCTCCTTACAAAATGGCTCCAGATGAGCTTAAGGAGTTGAAGGAGAAGCTAAAATATCTTATTGACAAGGGTTTTATAAGACCCAGCATCTCTCCCTGGGGTGCCCAGTGCTATCATGTGTAAGAAGGATGGTACCCTCAAAATGTGCATAGATTACCGTCAGTTGAACAAATTCATAGTCAAGAACAAGTATCCCCTTCCCAGAATTGATGACCTATTTGATCAACTTCAGGGAGCTAGGTGTTTCACAAAAATCTATCTCAAGTCAGGGTATCATCAGCTAAGGGTGAGAGAGTGTGACATACCAAAAACAACATTCAAAACTCGGTATGGTCACTACGAGTATGTGGTGATGTCCTTTGGGCTAAAAAACACCCCAACAACCTTCATGGATTTGATGAATAGGGTCTTCAAGAAGTACCTGGATATGTTCATCATTATATTTATCGATGAAATTCTGCTGTACTCCAGAAATGAGGAAGAGCATGCCAATCGCCTAAGGTTAGCATTACAGACACTCACAGAGACGCCAGTTATTTGCCAAGTTCAGCAAGTGTGAATTCTGGTTAAAGTCCGTGACTTTCTTAGGTCATATGGTCTCAGGTGAACAAGTAGATCAGCACAAGATAGCAGCAGTGAAAGATTGGCCCAGACCTACCTCTCCTAATGAAATCAGGAGTTTCCAGGGCTTAGCCGGTTATTACCAACGGTTTGTGGAAGTCTTCTCCTCTATAGCATCTCCTCTGACTATGCTAATATAGAAGAAAGTGAAATTTCAGTGGTCGGATGAGTGTGAGAAGAGTTTTCAGGAGGTGAACACTCGACTCACTACCGCTCCAGTTTTAACCTTGTCGGAAGGATCAGATGGGTTGGTTGTTTATTGTGACGATTCCATGGTTGAACTCGGTTTCATTCTGATGCAGCGGGGCAAAGTGATAGCCTATGCCTCCAGATAGCTCAAAATTCATGAGAAGAATTATCCAACTCATGTCTTGGAACTGGCAGCGGTGGTATTTTAGCTAAACATATGGCGACATTACTTATATGGAGCTCACGTAGATGTGTTTACATATCATAAGAGTCTTTAGTAAGTGCTGAGTCAGAAGGATCTAAATCTGTGTTAGAAAAGGTAGTTGGAGTTGCCAAAGGACTATGAAATGAGCGTGTTATATCACCCGAGTAAAGCCAATGTGGTGGCTGACACCCTAAGAAGACGGTCTATGGGGAGTGCCGCTCACATTCAGGAAGGCAAGAAGGAGTTAGCGAAGGATATTCACAGACTAACACGGTTAGGGGTGCAGTTGGTGGATTCAGCCAAAGGTGGTGTGGTAATGCAAAGAGGTTCAGAACCATCCTTGGTAGTTGAAGTCAAGTCCAAACAGGATGAGGATCCCATCTTACTTAAGCTTAAGGGAGCAGTTCTCAGGAAGTAAATAGAAGCTTTCTCCCAAGGGGGAGATGGGGTGCCCCGTTACTAGGACAGGTTTTGTGTATCAGATGTTGGTCAATTGAGACAATAGATATTGGCTGAAGCGCACAGTTCTTGATATTCCATTCACCCTATTTCTACTAAGATGTACTATGATTTACAGGATGTTTACTGGTGGAACGACATGAAAAGAGATATCGCTGAGTTTGTAGCTAAGTGGCCGAACTGCCAGCAAGTCAAGGTAGAACACCAGAGACTAGGAGGTATGACCCAAGATATCAGCATACCCACATGGAAGTGGGAAAAAGTAAACATGGACTTCATTACGGGTCTACCTCAGATTCATCGGTAGCATGACTCAATCTGGGTAGTAGTAGACCGGATGACTAAGTCAGTACATTTCCTCCCAGTCAAAACCATAGATTCAGCTGAGGACTATGCTAAACTTTATTCCGAGAAATGGTTAGACTTTATAGGGTTCCATTGGCTATTATTTCAAATAGGTGTACCCAGTTCACCTTCCATTCAACACCACTTTTCACCCGTAGACAGATGGGCAAGCTGAACGGACTATTCAGACCCTAGAAGATATGCTAAAAGCATGTGCGATTGATTTTAAGGGGAATTGGGATGACCATTTGCCTCTTATCGAGTTTGCATACAAAAACAGTTACCACTCTAGCATTCAGATGGCTCCATTTGAAGCATTATATTGAAGAAGGCCTATAGGGTGGTTCGAGATTGGTTAAGCTACCTTGATAGGGACAGATTCGGTTCACGAGGCAGTGTAGAAAGTTCAGCTCATCCGAGAAAGGTTGAAGATAACTCAGAGCCGTCAGAAATCTTATGTCGATGTACGGAAGAGACAGTTGGAGTTTGCATTGATGAATGGGTTTATCTAAAAATTTCGCCCATGAAAGGGGTGATGAGGTTTGGCAAGAAGGGGAAGCTCAGTCCGAGATACATGGGACCCTATAGAATTTTGAGGCGTATTGGCAACGTATCATATGAGCTAGAGTTACCTTTAGAACTAACAGTTGTACACCCAGTTTTCCATGTGTCACTTGTGAAGAAATGCATTAGAGATCCAACCTTAGTTGTGACGTTGGACAGTGAAGGAATAAAAGATAGTCTCTCATATGAGGAAGTACCAGTCAAAATCCTTGACCGTCAGGTTCGTAAGTTGAGGAACAAGGAAATAGCTTCAGTCAAAGTCTTATGGAGAAATCAGTAGGTTGACGGAGCTACACGGGAGGCTGAAGCAGATATGATGGCCAAATACCCGCACTTGTTCTCTACCGACTCTGTTATAGCTTAAAATGTTAGTTTTGCCTAAGAAATTGATTTAGTTGTGGGATTCGATTCAGGTGTATAAGTTTCTTATAAGAATCTGGATGTATGTATGAAAAGAGAAATTAGTTCAGTTAGGAAACGAAGGTAGTCGTTCCATCAGTTTTGGAGTTAGATGAATGTTATCTGGAACTTTGATTGTTATTCTCTACTTTCTTGTGTATTTTCTAACATTCAAGGATGAATGCTTCCAAGGGGGAGATATTGTAATGCCCCTGAAACTCAAAGACTAGATCCGGGACTTAAATTAGAAAATCTAGAAAATCTATAGAAAATGTCTCAGGACGACCCACCTGACGAGTCGTTGTGAGACCTAACGAATGGTTACATCGGTCGTGGGAAGGAGGAATTGGAAGTGTGAAGTGGGAAGCAATGTACTTGATGGATGGTGACCATGAGTCGTGCTCACCTGTAATGACTCGTTATGTCCCGCATTACCAACCTCAGTCAATTCTTAGGCAGTATACCTACGAGTGTCACCACGAGTCGTTATCAGTGGCAAAAACTTATTACGTGACTTGTTACCAAGCCTAGTATTGAATCTTCAGATGTGAGACAGTGTGGTCCATGACTTGTGATCATGAGTCGTGATCAGTGACCATGACTAGTTAGGTCCCTCGTGGGGACCTACTGAGGAACCTGGGCAGTGTACTCGACGGGAGTAACCATGAGTCGTGGTCAGTCACCACGACCCGTTAGGTCACCTATTAGGGTCAGCTGGCAGTTTTTCCCAGCGATTTTCTAAGGTCTATTTAGTAGTTTTCTATTCTCCTAAGTTTTAAACTACATCGTTTTGGTCGTTAATTCAGACTTATTAGAGGGTTTGGACGGTTCCTCCCCTCATTCTCACGTTTACTCTCATAAATTTATCAAAAGTTCTCTCAAGAATCTCTCTAGCAGGCTTAGGGTTTTTCCTTCATCGCAGCAGTTCAGGTCTTCTTCTTCAGGGAATTCTTAGCTAGGTATGAGGGAATTCAACAAGGAAATTGTCCTTCCCTCGTGTCCCCCAAAACCCTCCCATAATTTCCCTATCAGTTTAGCCCTGAGTTCTTTAAATATGAATAAATTTTCATGTTGGTTTTCGTTTATTTCAATTGGGATAATATCAATTTTTATTATTCATATGATCTTCAACAGTTCCTAAGTAAATTGTTATTGTTCTTGCCAAGGTGATTTATAGCCCTAAATTCTCGAGTAAAGATAGCATATTAAATTCAGTTTAGTTTGTGAAGTATGTTTTGGGCTGAATTTCCTACAAAAATTCCTATTATATATATGCTGAGCAATTATTCCATTGATAAGAATGATTTTAGCCTTGTTGAATGAGATTCCTTTAACTCTTGAAAATTTGCTATATTATGAAATTCCTGTGTTGTTGGGATTAGTTGAGTTCTTTAATAGCTGCTTAGTAGTTCAGTTCAATTAGAACGTAGAATCTCTGCAGAACTTTACTGAAATTGTCAACTGATCAGTTTGACTTCAGTCTTTTCCCGAGGTGTTAGTGGTGCCTCTCAGTTATCAGAAT
This sequence comes from Datura stramonium, assembly GCA_018107945.1. NCBI lineage: Eukaryota > Viridiplantae > Streptophyta > Magnoliopsida > Solanales > Solanaceae > Datura > Datura stramonium. The sequence goes on along the minus strand of JACEIK010002115.1, from coordinate 179,955 downwards.
CAAACTCTGAATCCAGTTTATTGGTCCATTAGGCGGTCATGACATTTAGATATATAGCTATGACCAGCTCCAGATTCAGTTAGAACATAGAATCTCTTCAGAACTTTACAGAAATTGTCAACTTATCAGTTTGACTTCAGTCTTTTCCCGAGGTGTCAGTGGTGCCTCCCAGTTATCAGAATCAGACTCAGAATCTAGTTTATTGGTCCATTAGGCGGTCATGACATTTAGATATATAGATCTGACCAGCTCTAAGAACCCAATTCAGTTTACAGATTGTTCTTAGACGATTACGACACTTTCAGATAAGCAGCTCTGACCAATCTAGAACCCAGTTTCAGGATCTTGTCCGATAAGACTCTTAGGGTACTTTCAGTTATATGTACCTAACTAGTCTTGGACCCCAGTTTCGAGCTATCAGCTTAGTAGTTCAGTATAGGTTTCCAGTTGGAGTAGAACTTAGTGCCGAAGGGGCCGAGGTTCTAGCGCACCCATGTTCCCAAAACTATGTTGCCAGCGTAGGTTATAGTATTACTTGTCCTGATTGGCCCCAGACTTTTATGATCACCTTGTTCATGCCTTTATACCCTGGCAAGGTATATTGGGTCCTATCGGTGGGGTGTATACATCAGACTCCACGTCTAGCTCACGTGGTTATATGTCGGTTATAGACTCTCCCACTAGTCAGTCCATTCTAGTTTCAAAATAAGCCGCTCAGTTCAGTTCTAATTCTATTAGTTTAGCTCAGTTCAGTTTAGTATCTCATACTTAGTACTTTTAGACTTAGGATATGCCTTGACCATCAGATAGGGTCATTTTTTACCACCTCAGTTTACTTCAGTAGTTTAGTTTAGTTTACTTATTGGTCATTGCATGTCGTATCAGTTCGGACATTATATTTAGTTATGTTTTCTCCCACCTACTCAGTACATTCAAAGTAGTGACGCATACTTTTATGTTGTATCGTTTCATGATACAGCTGTAGGTTCCCAAACTCAGAGCGTTAGCCGCTATGATTCAGATCCTCCTCAGTCGCAGTTGAATTGTGAGTCCTCATCATTCGAGGGCCTTATTTCATTTTCTTATAGTTAGATTATAGTTTTATTTAGACTTAGAGTTAGCTGGGGACTTGTCCCAGTAACTCATCAGTTAGAAGGATTTGAGACTACAAATGTTCATATTTCATGTTTTAAATTTTATCTTAAATTTTATAAAAATGCTTTTATGCTATTATTTTAAAATTTATGTTGTGCATGTTTTACTCAGAATACTAGTGTATGATAGACCAGGGGTTGACTTGGGGTCACTTGTGACTTCGGGTACCATGTTACATCCAGGGTGTAGTCTTGGGGTTGACATATCTCCCACTTACTCAGTACATTCAAAGTACTGACACATACTTTTATGCTATTATTTCAAAGCTTCCACTACATTTATTTTTACTCAGAATACCAGTGTATGATAGACCAGGGGTTGACTTGGGGTCACTTGTGGCTTCATGTACTGTGTCTCGTCCAAGGTGTAGACTCGGGGCGTGACAAACTTGGTATCAGAGCACTAGGTTTGGAATATTCCCGGAATGTCTGAAACCTGCATTGAGTAGAGTCCTTTTTATATGTATGCAGCGTGCCACACTTATGAAGAGGAGGCTATGAGATGTTATTAGGAAAATTCTCTGTTGTTCATACTTATTATTTTGGATTAAAGTTCAACTCTAGAAACGTCCTTCTAACTCGTGCTTTGTTTCATTTCAGTGAATCATGCCTCCCAGAAACGGTAATAGAAGAAGGGTCGGTACTCCAATATACCTGTCCCACTAGCCCCGACAGCTCCTCTAGATGATTCGGTGTCTACCACCGAATTCAGGGTGGCTATTCAACTGCTAGCCCAAATAGTCACCAACCAGGTGAGCCAACAGGTGGTTCCGGTAACCACGCAGTAGCTGCGAGGGTGCGAGACTTCCCCTGTATGAACCCTCCATCCTTTCAGGGATCCAAAGTAGGGGAGGATCCTCAAGAGTTCATGGATGAGATCAAGAAGATTACCCGCATTATGGGTGTCATCTCCTCGAAGAGTGTTGATCTGGCTTCCTACTAGCTCAAAGGGGTAGCTCAGGTCTGGTATGAATAGTGGAAAGAGGGCGGCCAGCGGGAGCCGGACCAGTAGAGTGGGAGTAGTTCCACACAGCTTTCCTTAACAGATTTTTCCCTAGGGAGCTGAGGGAGGCAAAGATGGTGGAGTTTATCAACATGAGATAGGGCAACAGAACAATGGAGGAGTATGATATAGAGTTTACCAGGTTATCTATGTACGCTCCAAAGATGGTAGCCAAGCCAAGGGCTCGTATGTTACAATTTGTGAACGGGGTGTCGAACTTGGTCCTCAAGGAGTGTAGGACAGTGATGTTGATTAAAGACACGGACCTCTCCAGCTTGATTGTCTATGCCCAATAGATTGAGGCCGAAAAGATTAAGGATATGGAGCGAAAGAACAAACGGGCAAGGACTGACCAGTTAGATTATGGCAATTAGAGGTCTAGCGGTAGTAGCCTCCCATAGCAGCAGTAAAAACAACAATAACAACAACAACAATAGAGAGCCCCAGCACCTAGTTTCCAGGATCGGAGGGGTGGGTCATCTGGCACTAAATCTCAGACCTACAGTACTGGGAACAAGTATCCAGCTTGTCCCAACTGTGGCAAGAACCACCCGGGAGAGTTCCTTCAGGGTCGAGAGGGCCATTTCGGTTGTGGATAGCTTAGACATCAGCTTAGGGAGTGCCCATCAATCGAGCGAGGGAGATCACAATCCACCACATCATCAACTCCAGTAGATCGACCATCCCAGCAGGCTAACACATCAGGTACGGATGACGGTCAACATCAAAACTGTTTCTATGCTCTATCCTCTCGTCCGGATCAGGAGAGCTCACTTGATGTAGTCACAGGTATGTTGCCTCTCTTTCATCTAGACGTGTATTCCCTCCTAGATCCAGGAGCCACTCTTTCATTCGTGACTCCCTACGTAGCTGTCCAATTCAATATCAGTCTAGAGATCCTCTTAGATATGGTCGATTTTGTCCTTGTCCTTGGCATGGATTGGTTACACTCCTGCTATGCCTCAGTTGATTGCAGAACTAGAGTTGTCAAGTTTCAGTTTCCAAATGAACTAGTGTTAGAATGGATGGGCAGCAGTTCAGCGCCTAAGGGTAGGTTTATTCCATACCTTAAGGCCTAAACACTCATCTCCAAGGGATGTATCTATCATCTAGTTTGGGTCAAGGATACCAACTCTGAGACCCAAACTATCCAGTTAGTTCCAGTAGTCAGTGAGTTCCCATATGTATTTCCTGAAGATTTTCCCGGAGTTCCCCCTGAACGGGAAATAGACTTCAGAATAGACCTCCTCCCAGATACTCAACTTATCTCCATCCCTCCTTACAAAATGGCTCCAGCTAAGCTTAAAGAGTTGAAGGAGCAGCTAAAAGATCTTCTTGACAAGGGTTTTATCAGACCCGACATCTTTCCCCAGGGCGCCCAATGCTATTCGTGCGTAAGAAGGATGGTAGCCTCAGAATGTGCATAGATTACTGTTAGCTGAACAAAGTCACAGTCAAGAAAAAGTATCCCCTACCCAACATTCATGACCTTTTTGACCAACTTCAGGGAGCCAACTGTTTCTCAAAAATTGATCTAAGTTCAGGGTATCATCAGCTAAGGATCGGAGAGTGTAACATACCGAAAACAACATTCAGAACTCGGTATAGTCACTACGAGTTTGTTTTGATGTCTTTTGGGATAACAAATGCCCCAACAGCCTTCATGGACTTAATGAATAGAGTCTTCAAGCATTATCTGGACATGTTCGTCATTGTGTTTATTGACGACATTCTAGTATACTCCATAAATGAGGAAGAGCATGCAAATTACCTATGAAGACACTCAGAGACTGCCAGTTGTTTTCCAAGTTCAGCAAGTGCAAATTCTGGTTAAAGTCTGTGACCTTCTTAGGTCATGTGGTCTCAGGTAAAGGAATACAAGTAGACCCTCACAAGATAGCGACCGTGAAAGATTATCCCAAACCTACCTCTCCTACTGAATCAGGAGTTTCCTAGGTTTAGCAGGTTATTACTGATGGTTTGTGGAAGGTTTCTCCTCTATAGCATCTACTCTGACTAAATAAACTCAGAAGAAGGTGAAATTTCAGTGGTCGGATGAGTGTGAGAAGAGTTTCCAGGAGTTGAAGACTCGACTCACTACTGCTCTAGTTTTGACCCTGCCAAAAAGAATGGATGGATTGGTTGTTTATTGTGATTCTTCCAGAGTTGGACTCGGATGCGTTCTGATGCAGCAGAGAAAAGTGATAGCCTACGCCTCCAGACAACTCAAAGTTCATGAGAAGAACTATCCAACTCATGACTTGGAGTTGGCAGCGGTGGTGTTTGCACTAAAAATATGGGGGCATTACTAATATGGAGCTCACGTAGATGTGTTTACAGATCATAAGAGTCTTCAGTACATGCTGAGTCAGAAGGATCTAAATCTATGTCAGAAAAGGTGGTTGGAGTTGCTAAAGGACTATGACATGTGTGTGCTGTATCACCTGGGTAAAGCCAATGTGGTGGATGACACCCTAAGAAGATGGTGTATGGGGAGGGAGGCTCACATTGAGAAAGTAAAGAAGGAGTTAGCAAAGGATGTTCACAGATTAGCCCAGTTAGGGGTGCAGTTGGAGGATTCAGCCAAAGGGGGTGTGGTAATGCAAAGAGGGTCGGAGTCATCCTTGGTAGTTGAAGTCAAGTCCAGACAGGACGAGGATCCCATCTTACTTAAGCTTAAGGGACCAATTCTCAGAAAAGAAATAGAAGCTTTCTCCCGGGGGGAGATGGGGTGCTCCGTTACCAAGGCATGTTGTGTGTACCGAATGTCTGTGAGTTAAGACAACAAATATTGGCTGAAGCACACAATTTTAGATACTCCATTCACCCTAGTGCTACTAAGATGTACCGTGATTTATGGGATATTTACTAGTGGAACGACATGAAAAGATATATCGCTGAATTTGTAGCTAAGTGCCCGAACTGCTAGCAAGTCAAGGTAGAATACAAAAGGCCAGGAGGTATGACCCAGGATATCATCATACCCACATGGAATTGGGAAGAAGTAAACATGGACTTCATTACGGGTCTACCTCGGACTCTTCAGCAGCATGTCTCAATCTGGGTAGTAGTAGACTGAATGACTAAGTCAGCACATTTCCTCCCAGTCGAAACCACTTATTCAGCTGAGGACTATGCTTAACTTTATATCTGAGAGTTAATCAGACATCATGGGGTGCCTTATCTATCATTTCAGACAGAGGGACTTAGTTCACCTCACACTTCTGGAAATCCTTTCAAAAGGGACTAGGCACTCAGGTCAAGCTTAGCACAACTTTTCACCCACAGAAAGATGGGCAAGCTGAGCGGACTGTTCAGACCCTAAAATACATGTTGAGAGCATGAATGATCGATTTTAAGGGTAATTAGGATGACCATTTTCCTCTTATCGAGTTTGCATACAACAACATCTACCACTCTAGCATTTAGATGGACCCATTTGAAGCATTATATGGTAGGAGGTGTAGATCTCCTATAGGATGGTTCGAGGCTGGTGAAGCAGCCTTGGTAGGGCCAGACTCAGTTCATGAGGTAATGTAGAAAGTTCAGCTCATCCGAGAAAGGTTGAAAACACCTCAGAGCCGTCAGAAATCTTATGCCGATGTGCGGAGAAGAGAGTTGGAGTTTGCAGTTGATGATTTGGTTTACCTAAAAATTTCGCCCTTGAAAGGGGTGATGAGGTTCGGAAAGAAGGGGAAGCTCAGTCCGAGATATGTGGGACCCTATAGAATTTTGAGGCCTATCGGCAATGTAGCCTATGAGCTAGAATTACCTTCAGAATTAGCAGCTCTAACTGTTTAAAGGTAAAGGAAAGGAAGCCAGGTGAAATCACCCCTTGATAAAGGAAGGCTCCTTCAAAGAGTTGACCAGGCCTTTACGAAGCGAAGATAGATGTCTGTCCCATTCGGCGAAGCAATCTTGGACCCTCTTGGCTGCGTTGTGCTTGGATGCACTAGTCTTCCACACGCCAGTGATGAGATCTGCCCCCATTTAGTGGTTCTCTTTCTACTATGGAATTCTAGTCCGTTGTACCTAACCTCTATTCACATCGCAAATAGCGAATAAGGCGCATCTGATCTTTCTTCTTTAGTTCCAGGCATAAAAGTAAAAGATCTAGCAATAAGAGCAAAATCTTGGAGCTAGAGAATACGTTGAGCCATGTGTCACTTTTGAAGAAGTGCATCGGAGATCCAACCTCATTTGTTCCATTGGACAGTGCAGGAATAAAAGATAGTCTCTCATGTGAGAAAGTACCAGTCCAGATCCTTGACCGTCAGGTTCGTAAGCTAAGGAACAAGGAAATAGCTTCACTCAAGGTTTTACGGAGAAATCAGCATGTTGAAGGAGCTACGTGGGAAGCCGAAGCAGATATGATGGCCAAATACCCGCACTTGTTCTCTATCAGCTGTATCACAACTTGAGACATTAATTTTGACCCTAGGACTCAATTTATCTTTCATGATTCAGTTCAGGTGTTGAAGTCTATTTTTATGTTTTTGAATGTATGTAAGAAAGGTAAATTCAGTTCAGTCATGTATTTGGAAACGGAGGTAGTTATTCTTACAATTTTGGAGTTAAATGAATAGTAACTGGAATGTTTGGTTGTTATTCTCTGCTTTCCTTTGTGTTTTCTAACATTCGAGGATGAATGTTTCAAAGGGGGAGATATTGTAATGCCCCGGAAACTCAAAGACTAAATCCGGGACTTAAATCAGAAAATCTGAAAATCTGCATAAATTTTCAAAGAACGACTCACCTAACGGGTCGTTGTGAGACCTAACGACTCGTTAGGTCGTCAATCGTGAGAAGGAGTAGTAAGTATTGGTAAGTGCGGAGCAGTGTAGTTGACGGATGGTGACCACGAGTCATGGTCACAAATAATGACTCGTTATGTCCCCCGTTACCAGCCCTAGTCAGTTGTTAGGCAGTGCACCTAACGAGTGTCACCATGAGTCATCATCACTGGTAACGACTGGTTATGTGACTCGTGATCAAGCCTAGTATAGAAGCTTCAAAAGTGAGATAGTGTGGTCCACGACTGGTGACCACGAGTCGTGGTCAATGACCATGACTTGTTAGGTCCATAGTGGTGACCTATAGAGAATTCCGGCAGTGTACTCCATGGGTCTGACCACGAATCGTGGTCAGTCACCACGACTCGTTAGGTCACC
>JACEIK010002115.1:135310-153666 GCA_018107945.1 Datura stramonium | reverse complement strand
AGTTAGAGGAATGGGTCCAGTCCCTGTGGGTTCGACAATCCGGTTCTTAAAAAGAGTCACTATATTACTTGCACGACCCGTACACTTGCGGGCTCATCAGCTACCTCTAGGATTTTTCCTTGAATCACACTTAGAGCAAGTTCTATACAAATGTATATGCATGAGAATCATTCAATAAACCTCATCACACAAGGCATCACACTCTAATAAGTTCACACAATACATTACCACTGTCAGATTACGATTTTAAGACAATTAAGCATGTGAATCAATAAGTTAAACAAGGAATGTGCAATATATGACAAGTGTCACGCCCCACCTTGGGAGGCATGACTGGCACATTGTGCCAACCTGGGACCTGGACAGACCTAGCTAGGCATAGGCACCTCTGATGCTTGCTAACAACTCAAAATCAAGAAAACGACGAGCTATATCTCGGCTGTAAACATAGCCTCAGGACGACAAGGCCACGCAACACCTGTAAAAGAAAATATCTAACCTAACAACAAGAAGAAAAGGGATCCTATGCAGGCCGACAAGACCACCATGCTATCTAGTTATAGCTGAATGAAAAAAATTGGCAATCATACTCATACTATGGCCGATAAGACCGCTAACTAACCAGCTACACTTGGCCCCACATGGACACTAAGAAAAAAGTAATATTCATAGGTCTCACACGGCCAACAACAACTAACAATAAAGAAATTTTAGCCTGCCTCTAAGACCGGAATAATGGTTGAGACAGGGCCCCGGCCTACCCGAAAGCTACACAATAAAAGAACAAACCTTCTCTAACTATCAACTCCGGAGAAAAGGAGTTGATTGAACTGTCGACTCTGAATGGCAGCTACGAAGGTCCTAGATCACGTCTAACCGCACCTACATGCAAGTAATGCAACGCCCCAAAGATGGATGTCCGCATAATGTGTACCAAATATGTACGATAATAATGGAAGCTGAAAAAAGCTGATTGAAAGATTGAAAGTAATCAATAAGGAGAATAAGAATTTACCTGACTAGCTTCATAATCCGAAATATAGCTAGCAAGTATAAGCACAAAATAAGAACCTAACCGTGCCCCATAAGCCTGGAAGGTACAATCAACACAGAATAACCTACCTAGGACCCCATAAGTGTCGTCAAGTACAAAGAATGCACACTCCTCATATCTGGGCTACTAAAGGTTCGTAAACATAATGTAACTTAGTAGTACTCATCCTCTAAGCTATATTCGAGCCTGATAGGCTCCTATAGCTGTGTCTATGTCTGATCCGTCTGGGCTACTATAACAGTGTCTAAGTCTTATGGGTTCTTGTAACTATATCTGATCCATCTGGGCTCCTATAATTGTGTATGAGTTGTCTGGGCTCCTGTAACTGTATCTGAGACATCTGGGCTCCTATAACTGGACCTTGAGCCTTGGCTCGATTGAGGGTCATGATGCCACTACGGCATAGTTGGAGTCTATAGGTGACTAGACCTCAATACGACCCTTACGACCTCAATCTGATCACTTCGGACATCATATTGCTCCTGTGGGCATAGGGTAAGAAACAAAACATCCAACAATCCCAATGTCTTATGTAGAGACCCAACTAACTAGAGTTAATGCTGATAAGGATTACTATGTCATCATTGTCGCCTCAATTCTATTTGTAGCAGCTAACCACAATAGGTTTACTATGGAGTACCATAGATAAACAGGTCGTATGAAATCTATGATGAATGTAAATTTCCTAAAAGGATAGCCTTAACATACCTTATTCGATGATTTCTAGGTGCTCGAGCGATTTCAACATGAAGTCGGTAATTCCACCGATTTGCAGCCCTCACACTATTGCTTGTAGCCACTTAGGACTCAATTTAAAGTAATTTGGCAACCTTTACTCGGTAGGGTTTTGGTACACCAAGCAAATTTTCACGAAATAACTCTGCAGCGATGCTTCTCGTAGGACTAGAACCCGTTATCCAAGGTGAATTTGTGTTTACGCAGAGTTTGACGGTGTAATTTGAAGGAAATTGGATGAAAATCGCAGGTAAGCTTTGTTTTGGCCAAGGGGAAATTTTATCTATTGAGTTAACATAATCAAGAGGAAATTATATAAATAATTGGGCGGTGGCAGGGGGGTGTGTGATGCGCCCCCCATCGCACTGCACTAGGGGCGCAACGCGCCAGTGCCTGCATCGGGGAAGGTTGCACGACGCAGCACCCGGACTCCCGGTCATGGCCTCCCGTCCGTTTGATGATAGGCTCATGTGTTCACCTTCCGGACCTTCTCCCGGGTGTGTGGTATGAGCTCGTGTGTTCACATCCTCGGCCTTCTCCTGGGTGTGTGGTATGCTATAATTCTCAATATACTTAGGCACATGACGGTCGTACTATGAAAATTTACAGGGTGTAACATCATCCCCCCCTTTGGAACATTCGTCCTCAGATGTAGTCTTTAGGCTCCAAAGGATTAACCTTTTTAACTATTGCCATAAAAATTTTCGTAGAGTCTCCTCTGTGATATGTACTATCTTGGAACCTGAAATGTAGAAAAGTCCAACATAGGCGTCTCACAGGATGCTATCACCAACTATCTCACAACATAGAAGTGAATACTCAAACAATATTATTAATATAAGCAATAAGGTAACATCTGAAGAACAATCTCACCTCAACTGTATAATCTGGGTTAGGTCTTGAATAAGTGAGGGTATCTACACCTCATGTCTTCCTCAGCTTCCCAGGTCATTTCCTCTACATTTATGTTCCTCCATAAGACTTTAATGGAGGCTACATCTTTTGTTCTCAGTCTATGAACCTGTCTATCTAGTATTGCAACAAGAGTCTCTTCGTATGCTAATTCTTCAGTAACTCGTACATCCTCCACTGGAACAACCCAAGACGGGTCCCCTATGCACTTTCGCAACATTGACACGTGGAAGACTGGATGAACAGATTCCAACTTTGAAGGCAGTTAAAACTCATATGCCACTCGGCCTATTCTTTGGAGGATTCGATATGGGCCATTGAATCTGGCACTAAGCTTGCCCTTCTTGCCAAACCTTATCACGCCTTTCATAGGCGAAACCTTGAGAAACACCCAATCATCTACATTAAATTCTAAGTCTCTACGCCGAACATCGGAATAGGACTTCTGGGGCTTTGGGTTGTCAGCAAGTGTTCTCTGATAAGTTTTATTTTTTTCTTCTGACTGATGGATCATATCAGGTTCGATCAACTCGGCCTCGCCTACTTCAAACCAGCTCTGGGGAACCTGCATTTTCGCCCATATAAAGCCTCATATGACACCATCTGAATAGCAGAATGATAACTGTTATTTTATGAACATTCAATAAGGGGTGAATGCTCATCCCAGCTTCCTCTAAAATGTAGCACACACACCGGTAACATATCCTCGACCATATGAATGATGCGCTCTACCTAGCCCTTTGTCTAGGGATGAAAAGTTGTACTCTAAATAACCTTTTTCCCCAAACCTTTTTGAAATAATTGCCTAAATCTAGCTGTAAACTATGCCCCTCTGTCAGAAATGATAGATGCTGGGACACCATGCAGTCGAACTATCTCTTTAATATATAATTTGGCGTAATCTTCGGCTGAGAATGTAGTCTGGACTAGTAGGAAATGAGATGATTTCGTCAACCTATGGACGATAACCCAAATAGAGTTAAATTTGCGTTTGGTATGGGGTAACCTTGTTACAAAGTCCATATTAACTGCCTCCCATTTCCACATAGGTACAACCATCTCCTGAGTTAGTCCGCCAGGCTTCTGATGTTCAGCTTTTACCTGCTGACAATTAGGACACTGTGCTACGAATTCGGCTACACCTTTATTTATTCTAGAACACTAGTATATCTCCTTTATGTCATGGTACATCTTTGTCGAACCTGGATGAAGGGAGTAACAAGAGTAATGTACCTTTGCCATGATCTACTAGCGGAGCCCTGCTACATCTGGAACACAGAGGCAACCTCTGAATCTCAAGACTCGATTTTCCATTAATTCGAAGGCTATTAATTCACCTTGCTGAACCTTATTTCATAGTTGTATTAGTTTAGGGCCCTCATACTGCCTCTCTTTTACCTCTACAACCAGGGATGATATTGTTGTATTCTGAATCCACTACTCGGACTGCTAAGTTGGCTAGCCAGGGCAATTCTCGAGCCATTTCCCACTATTCTGGCCTCAGATGTGCTAAACTGCCCATGGATCTATGCCTAAGTGCATCAACTGCAATATTAGTCTTCCTTGGGTGATACAAGATGTTCACATCGTAGTCTTTCAGCAATTCTAGCCAACGGCGCTGTTGCAAATTTAGCTCTTTCTACGTGAAAATGTAATGGAGGCTTTTATGATCAATAAAAATATCCACGTACACGCCATGTAAATAATGCCTCCATATTTTTAATGCATGAACCACTGCAGCTAACTCCAAATCATGGGTGGGGTAGTTCTTTTCATGCTTTCTTAGTTGTCTGGAAGTGTAGGCAATTACCTTGCCATGATGCATCAGAACATATACTAACCCAACACCCGAATCATCACAGTATATAACATAACCCTATGAACCCTCTGTTAAGGCCAATACTGGTGCAGATATCAATCTATTTTTCAACTCTTGGAAACTCCGCTCACAAGCCTCGGTCGAGTGAAATTTGGGTGCGTTTTGAGTCAACCTGGTAAACGGAGCTGACAGGGTAGAAAACCCTTTAATGAATCTTCTGTAGTACCTGGCTAACCCTATAAAACTATGAATCTCAGTTGGAGTTGTTGGTCGGGTCTATGTCTTAACTGCCTCAATTTTCTATGAGTCAACCTGAATACCCGCATCTGATACAATATGGCCCAAGAAGGCTACAGAATTCAACCATAACTCACATTTAGAGAACTTTACGCATAACTGGCGGTCTTTGAGGATTTGGATTACTATTCGCAAATGGTCCCTGTGTTCAGTTTCTGAGCGGGAGTACACCAGAATATCATTGATGAACACTATCACAAACAGATCTAAATATGGCCAAAAGATGTTGTTATTCAAATCCATGAACACTGCTGGTGCATTTGTCAACCCAAAGGACATAACTAGGAACTCAAAATGACCAAACCTGGTGTTGTCTTTGAGATATCTTTCTTCTGAACTCGAACTTGGTGGTACCCGAATCTCAAATTAATTTTTAAGAAATATTTCGCCCCTTGCAGCTAGTCAAATAAATCATCTATCCTTGGTAGAGGGTATTTATTCATAATGGTAACCTTATTCAACTGCCGATAATCTATACACATGCATAGGGAGCCATCTTTCTTTCTCACAAATACAATTGGCGCACCCTAAGGTGAAGTACTAGGCCTGATAAAACCCTTTTCTAACAAGTCTTTCAACTGTTCTTTCAATTGTTTCAACTCGGCGGGGCCATGCGATACAAAGGGATGGATATAGGTTGAGTACCTGGTAACAAGTCGATGGAGAAATCATTTTCATACTCCGGTGGAATACCAGGAAGGTCATATGGGAACACATCTAGAAACTCACTAACCACTGGGATGGACTGAAGAGTCGGGGATTCTTCTTGCATATCCCAAACCCTAACAATATCGTAAATACAACCTTTCATTATCAACTTTCTTGCCCAAAGGTAGGACATGAACCTACCTTTTGGCGCAGGTGCATTGTCTTTCCACTCTCGTACTACCTCCCCTGGAAAGAAAAATCGGACAGTTTTTGTCCAACACTCTACATTGGCGTAATATGGTGCTAGCCAATCCATACCCATAATTACATCAAAATAAATCATTTCTATCTCCACTAAATCTGCTAAAGTCTGACGACCCACAATCTCTACTGTACAACCCCAGTAAATTCTCTTTGCAACAATACAGTCACCAATGGGTGTAGACACTGAGAAGGGTCACTGGAGCAATTCTAGTGTTATACCAAAATTTCGGGCTACTAGTTGTGTAACATAAGACAAAGTGGAACCTGGACTTATCAGAGCATAAACCGAGTGAGAAAAAACATCCTGCATACCTATAACAACATCTGGTGACGACTTTGACTCATGTCTTCCCAGTAGTGCATATGTGCAATCTTGACTGCTACCTGAACTAGATGCCCCTGATCTACCTCGGCCTCTGTCGGCTGGAACCGAGGTCCTATGCCCCGCAGAAGGTTCTGGAACATATGAACCTGCTGAGGATCTATTCTGTTGGTCCCGATTTCCTTGGTGTCTAGTCGGAAAATCTCTCATTACATATCCCTCCTGTCCAAACGAATAACAGGTGGTTGAACCGTACCTGCATCTCCCCGGATGTCGTATGTGACAAGTATTGCAATGCGGTACAGCATGTCCCATATGATCTGGACCACTTTGCTGCTGCGATCCTGACGCTCGTGAACGTTCACCGGGACTTGACTGTCCACGATGATCTGATCTACTACCTTTTTGCTGCGGAAATAGGGGCATAGGTGGCCTAACTGATGAACGAGGCCTAGGCTAACCCTGAAAGTCCACAGGTCTAGCCCTTCGACGCTACTCCTGACCTGCTCTATCAATCGGGTACTCACACTGCCTAATCTCCTCTATATTCTGATCAAAGGCCTAAATCTGTGAGATATCCTTATCCTCTCGCAGTGTGGCTGTGATGGAAGATTCCACATATTCTAGCGCAATCCCCATAATAAACTAGTGTACCCTAGCTAGCATGTTATCCATAAATGTAGGTGCATATCTGGCCAGGAATCCAATCATAATGCATATTCTCTTACACTCATTATGCCCTGCTCCAGACGTAAAAACTGCTCTACTTTGACCTGCAGGACCTCTCGGGGAAAGTAGTGGTCTATGAAATCTTCAAAGAAGTTAGGCCATGTAGGTGGGGGTGCATCTTAGCTCAAGATCTTTCCTAACTCTCGTACCATAAAACTGCTACCTCTCGCAATCGAACAACTAACAACACAACTGATTCTGTGGATGAGGCATGCATGACACTGAATATCCTCTGTAGCTGGTCTATGAAGTTCTGGGGTCCTCTCTTCGATCGGTTGCTGTAAACTGTGGAGGACTCAAAGCAAGAAACTTACAAACTCTCGAACTCCCAGACCCTTCAGTGGGCTCGACAACCGCTGGTAGACGCAGGGCAGCCAACATCTGAACTAACATATAAACTGCACTTCTAATATCCTGATCCAACGACACAGGGATAGCTGGAGGTGGCACTAGTATGTCTGCTGCCGTGGAGGGCTCCTGGTGCGGCGGTGAGTGCTAGGGAGATCGAGGTGATGTCTCCCTATCACCCTCAGATCGGGCCAACTCTGATTGGGGCGCCCGACTAGTCCCCTACCCTACCACGACATCCATCTCCCGACCAGTTATGGTCTATCGTGCGTCAACCATTCCTCTATAAATAAGTAGGATAATGTAAGCTTAGGGATTTACCCTATACAACACGACTTGAGGAGAAAGGAGGGTAACCACACTTATTATGCCTCATAGCCCCCTATATATAGAATGTGGTGCACAACACACCCATAGACAAGACTCTAATCAACACGACTTGAAAACTCCCTAGAATACGACCTGCTTTGATACCAAGTTTGTCACGCCCCACCTTGGGAGGCATGATCGACACTTACTGCCAACTTTGGCCCTGGACTGATCTAGCTAGGCATAGGCACCTCTGGTGCTTGCCAGCTACTCAAAATCGAGAAAACAATGACTTATATCTCAGTTATAAAAACATCCTCGGGCCGACAAGGCCACGCAACACTTGTAAAATAATACAAAAAACCCAACAACAAGACGATAAAAGGGATTTGATGTGGGTCGACAAGACCATCATGCTGTCTAGTTATAGATGAATGAAAAAAATAGATAATCATACTCATATTATGGCCGAAAAGGCCGCCAACTAACCAGCTACACTAGGCCCCACTCGTCCATCACGCAAAACATAATATACATAGGCCCCACACGGCTAACAACAACTAACAACTGAAAAACTGTAGCTTGCAAGCCTCTAAGAGTGGAATAATGGTCGAGACAGGGCCCTAGCCTACTCAAAAGTTATACAACAAATGAACAAACCTTCTCTAACTATCAACTCCTGAGAAAAAGAGTTGACTGAATTGTCGACTCTGACTGGCAGCTAGGAAGGTCCTGGATCATGTCTAACCGCACCTGCAGGCAAGTAATGCAGCGCCACAAAGATGGGCATCAGTACAATATGTACCGAATATGTAAGGCAGTAACGAAAGATGAATAAAGCTAATATAAGGACTGAAAGTAATCAATAAGGAGAATAATAATTTAACCTTACTAGCTTCACAATCAAAATATAACTAGCGAGTATAAGCACAAAGAATAATCTAACCAGGCCCCCATAAGCCTGGAAGGTACAATCAACACAGAATAACCTACCTGGGCCCCCATAAGCCCCCACAAGTACAAACAATCCACACTCCTCATATTTGGGCTACCAAAGGTTCGTATACATATAGTAACTCAGGAGTACTCATCCTCTGAAGATATATCCGATCCTGATAGGCTCCTGTTTCTGGGTTGAGCCATCTATGCTCCTGTAGCTGTGTCTATGTCTGAGCCATCTGGGCTCCTGTAACTGTGTCTGAGCCGTTTGCGCTCCTGTAACTGTATCTGAGCCATCTAGGCTCCTGTAACTGTTTTTGAGCCATCTGGGCTTCTACAACTGTATCTGAGCCATCTGGGCTCCTGTAACAGGACCCTAAGCCTTGGCTCGACTAGGGTCGTGATTCCACTGTGGCATGGAGGATTATAGAGGTAACTAGACCTCAATACGGCCCTTACGACCTCAATCTGATCCCTTATGACATCATATTGCTCCTGTGAGCATAGCCCCATAGGAAACAAAACATCCAGCAATCCCAATGTCTTATGTGGAGAGCCTACTAACTAGGGTTAATGGGTACAAGGGTTACTATGTCATCATTGTCACCTTAATTCTATTTGTAGCAGTTAACCACAATAGGTTTACTCAGAGTACCAGAGATAAACAGGTCATATTAAATCTGTGACGAACGTAACTTGCAGAAGAGGATAGCCTTAACATACCTTATTCGATGATTTCTAGGTGCTCGAGCAATTCCATCCTGAAATCGGTAATTTCACCAGTTCGCAGCCCTCGCGCTATTGCTTGTAGTCGCTTAGGACTCAATTTAAAATAAATTCAGCAACCTTTACTCAGCGGGGTTCCAGTACACCGAGAAATTTTTTATAAAATAACTCCACACTGATGCTTCTCATAGGCCTGGAACCCATTATCCAAGGCAAATTTGTGTTTAGGAAGAGTTTAATAGTGTAATTCGAAGGAAATTGGATGAAAATTGTTTGTAAGCTCTATTTTGGCCGAGGGGAAATTTTATCTAATGAGTTAACATAATCAAGACGAACTTATGTAAATATTGGGCAGTGGCAGGGGGGGTGTGCGGCGCACCCCCATTGTACTGCACTAGGGCCGTGACGCGCCAGTGCTTGCATCAGGGCAGGCTACGTGACGTGACTCCTAGTATTCCCGGCCTCCCAGTCATGGACTCTCGTTCATTTAACGATGCGCTCGTGTGTTCACCTCTCGGGCCTTCTCCCGGATGTGTGGTATGCTATAATTCTCAATATACTTACGCACATGACGGTCGTACTAGGAAAATTGACTGAGTGTAACTACAAGATAATGCTACATTTTCCATTTCAAATGCCTCATTTCTTAAAAATCAATTTTTTTCATGCTACACAAAAAATATTTGGTGGTACCACTCAAAAATGATTTCAACAAGACTAAAAAAAGATGGCATTTTCACATAAGAAAGTCGCCTTACAATCTATCATTGGGAAATGTTGCCCAGTGCAACAATAAAAAAAAGGAAAAGGATAAGACATTGCTCCTCAAGAAAGAACCATGGTATAAAGGAAACCATAGGATTTTATTCTCTAACTACTATTTACAAAGGCGAAAATCAAACTTGGGTCATGAAAAATTTGGCAATTTAAACAAGGACCCAATCACATGCACTAATAATTTAAGAACAAACTTTTCATTTCCTCCATGTGGTGCCTTACAAAGGCTCAACAACCATTCAACAAGTATCAAAACAACAACCCGACAAGGAAAACATCAATCATCATCAATGACAGTCCGACAAGGGCATCCTGAGCCCAACAAAGACTTACAAACCACCACAATTCAAAATTAAAAGCCTGATAAGGGAAATATCAACATCAATAACAATGAAGACAAAAGAGATATACTCATCCAACCCCTAAATAAATAATACATTATCTCCAATATATGCATACAAAATAGGTGAGTGTAAGAACTCCATAAAGTGGTCACTCATCATTGTCATCATCATCCTCAGCTTTAGCATACCCATCATGGTTGTTATCTCTTAGATCCTCCGCATCATCCTCTAGGCCCTCGAACAAGTGGTCTATGGGTCTTCGGGCTATAGAAGGGGCAGCCATAGCTGCGTCAAGCGTGGTCATATGGGGAACCACCATTGACGTCTAAGCTTTACATTCCCTTACTTTAGCTCGGAGAGAAGTGATATCCCCCACTACAACATCCACACACGATCTTAACTTTCTCAAGCTATAATACATTCACTTCATCTTATTTTCACCATCTTGGCAATCAAGGCAGGGAGACTTTTAGCCAATTTCTGAAGCTAGCACTCATGGGAGTGTATCATCTCCGCGAGTTTGTGGAGGCTACTTGGCTGACAAGATGTAGGAGGAGGTAAGACTCCCATAGTGTAATAATCCGAAAGCCCTAACACTAGACCTGAGGGTTCAAAGGAAAAAATAGAAATTTCTGCACCAATTCACAGGACGATTCATCCGGTGATTCATGAAGTACCCCACGAGTCATTAAGTGACTCATGGAGTAGAAGAAAAGTTGGTTACGAATGGTAGTCTGGGTTTTGACCATGGGAGAAGCCACGACTCATGGTCAGGGCCACGAGTCGTTTAGTTGGTCGTGGTCAAGAAGCCAACATGAATGATTAGATGATTGGCAGTACCCAACGACTAGTCACCACGAGTCTTTAGGTACACCATGAGTCGTGGTGTCCCTCATGGTGACAGAAAGAGTGAAGGTTTCCAGTGTTGGCAATGGGAGAAGACGACAAGTTGTCCTCTCAGGTAACGAGTCGTCTAGTGCCTCGTTGGGACCGACAGTGTGATTTTTTCTGAAAATTTATTAAGGGCTTTTTCATAATTCCTAAGATCCTAAGACCTAAACTATATCGTTTACTCATATATGTGTGTTTTAAGAGGGTTTAGCTCATTCTAAACCAATCCCTCTCCATGCATGCAAGAGTAGTGAAGTTCTAAGGTTATAAATCCTGGGATTCATCAATTCTCCTTCAATTCCATTGGGCATTAAAGAAGGTTGTGAAATCAGGAGTACCCAGGTATGTAGGGATATGAATGGGAGTATTCTTTCACTCTCATGCCTAAATCCTTTTGTAAATTCATGGAAATCTTAGTTGATGAATCTATAGGGTTTTAACCCAACTTGTGGAAATTCTCTAAGCATCTATCATGGGTAAATCCTTTTCGTGTTTCTAATATTGAATTCAGATTCATGGGCATGTTGTATAATGTTTTCAGTTACAATTCATGTTTTCAAAGTCTTACAATTATTATTCCAAATTATGAAAGTTCATGAAAGGTTGAGATTATGATCTATGTTTTCAAGTATGATGAGATGTATATGATAAAAGTATGATTTCGAATTACCCATGTTTATATTCATGATTTTGACTATCTNTATCAAGTAAGACACATCATCGTATACAACTTGCACGCACCCATGTTTATATTCATGATTTTGACTATCTAAAGTATGTTTAAGTTTGGGAAAACCCATATGATCAAGTATGTTCATCATTTACTTCAATATCATGTTATTGGCTTACTACATGGTTTTGGAGTCTAGACCCCCACTTTTCACCTTGTGGTATGGTTTGAGCCAAGGCTCCTTATTATATGTTTCAGATTATGCATGTATTATTATGATTCAGCTTCATCACAAGACGATTTTTTAGCTTCATTGAAAAATGATGGAGAACATATGCATGTTTTTGGGAGTTATGTCTAACACCGAGTAGGCTAAGGGTCTAGTTAACCCTGTTCCTCAAAACTACATGCAACCGTAGGTATGTTCAGATTATTTGGGACCTCCCTTGTGTTCTTTTCCTACCCCTGATGGGCCTTAAACTTGATATCGATATCATGGTAGAGACCTTAGCCCTGACAAGGCTTTGGACGGCTCTACCCACATGACTATGATAGTCGGGACAACGTAACCTCTGTCTTGGTAATGTCGGTTATATGACGAGTCTCCCATTGTTCCTCATTATTTAAGTTATGCATGTTTAAAAATCATGATTATTATATATTCAGAAGGCTTGACCCAATGCTCAGTTTTACTTACGATTATCAATTTCATCTTTGTTTCATTCGATTTAGTTGTGATATTCAATTATGTTTAAGTCATGTTTTCAGATACTAGCATGCAAGTCCTACTCTCAGAATCTGATGATGAAATATTTTATGATATGCATATGATTTCTGGTGTTTACTTACTTAGTATTTTACTTACCTTGCATACTCGGTACATTCCACGTACTGACCGCATACTATATGTTGTATCGTTTCATGATATAGGCTAAGACATTCAGGTCCAGTCCCTCCGTTAGCCAGATCCTCAGAGTTAGCATCTCCTAGCCAAAGTCAGTGAGTTCATCCTTCAAGGGCCCCATTTTATCAGTTGTGTTCAGTATTTTCAGTTTCAGCTTTAGTGAGTTAGTTGGGGTCTTATCCCGTCAACTCATCAGTATGTAGAGGCTTATCAGACATAGAGTATATTCGGCTTCAGAATAGTGTTTATGTATTCAGATATTCGATGTTATCAAATTTTCAAGATTCCACTATTTTATATGTTAGATCTTCGTATTCATTATATTGAACTTTAGATGTCATGTTCATGCCACGGGTCGACTTGGAGCCTCTTGGGGTTCTTTGTCCCGTGTCTTGATCCGGGCATATATTTGGGTCATGAAAAACATGGTATCAGAACCTTAGGTTTTGAAGTGTCCTAGGGTTTCTGAAAGCCGCATTAAGTAGCGTCTTTTTCATGGGTGTCAAGCGCGCCACACTTATAATGAAGAGACTATGAAACGTTAAGGAAAACTTCCCTTCTTTCATGATCTATATTGTATGATGAAATGTCGCTGTATCCTTCTATCTTGTGCTATACGTATTTATAGAATCTTGCCTCCATGCCAAGTTAACGAAAAAAGGAACGAAAATGGAAATGGCAATAGAGATGGGCACCAGCAGGCCCCACTAGCACCCGAGGATCATGTGCCAAGCAAGTGGCCCATGCAGAGTTTAAGGCTGTCATCGAGATGTTAGCTTAGGCCTTGACTACCCAGGTCAACCAACAGGTGGTAGCGCATGTTCCCCAGAATGGGAATGCGGTAAAAGCAAGAGTCAGGGACTTTCTTAGGATGAACCATTCGGAGTTTCTCAGATTGAATGTGGACGAGGATCCAAAGGAGTTTTATTGATGAGATTTAGAATATCACCTAGATCATGAGGGTAAAAAGGTAGGAATGGGCACACTTATCCTCTTATCAGTTGAAAGGGGTTGCACATATTTGGTTCAAACAGTGGAAGGATTACAAAGTAGTCGGAGCGGGTCCCATTGGTTGGGATGAATTCCATACCACATTTTTGGATCGGTACTTTCTTTGAGAGATAAGGGAAATCAAAGCAGTTGAATTAGTGAACAAGAGGCAGACAACATGATGGTCTAGAAGTATGCCTTAGAGTTCACCCTCCTATCCAAATATACACCTGAAATGGTCACAGATCAGAGGAGCTAGAGTGATTCGGTTCGTGCATGGGATAGTAGAATATTTGGTCAAAGATTGTCGAACCGAAATGCTTCATCAGGAAATGACTTCTCATGGATAGTTCTACATGCCCAGCAGATAGAGGTGGTACAGGTGAGTGAGTGGGAGAGAGAGCACAAAAGGGCTAGGATTGATAGCTTTGGATTCTCCTAATAAAGACCTGGTGGTGGGCACCGTCAGAAATCCCACCAGAGATCATCAGCTCCAGTGTCGTTAGTAGTGAGTGTACCATCCATATCTAGGCATGATCAGAGAGGTTGAGCGTCAAGTTTTCGTGGTCAGGGGAGTAGATATGTGGAGCCCAGTATTCCAGCTTGTGACAGGTGTGGCCGAAGACACACTAGTCAGTGCTTAGCAGGTACATGTGCTTGTTTCGGGTTTGGAAAGCCTGGACATATACTTAAAGATTGTATAGTATCTAGATAGGGACATGTTTGAGGTTGAGACCCAACCACTAGTTTAGCAGCCCCACCAGCACGCTCAGCTCAGTAGGGAGGCTCCACTAGTGGAGTTGGTGGTTAGCATTAGAACAGATTCTATGCCCTCACATTGCGTCAGGAGTAGGAGGTTTCTCCAGATGTAGTTACTGGTATGTTATGAGTATTCCACCTAGATGTATATTCTTTGTTAGATCTAGAGGCTACTTTATCTTTTGTGATGCCCTATGTTGCTAGTAGTTTCGGAGTCAGTCCAAAAGTTCTGTCAGAAACCTGCTCAGTCTCTACTCCAGTTAGTGATTCAGTTATAGCTACATGGGTAAAAGTCCTTTAGAAAGTCACCTCAGCAGGTTTAATAGAGCTATTGATTATAGATTTTGATGTTATCTTTGGCATGGAATGGCTACATGCATGTTATGCCTCAATAAATTATAGAAAAAGTGCGTTAGAGTTCCAATTTCCGGGTGAGCCAGTCCTAGAATGGAAAGGTAGTTCAGCTATGCCTGTAGGTCATTTCATTTCCTACCTTAAGGTCAGAAAGATGATCTCTAATGGTTGCATATACCATCTAGTTAGTTTTAAGGAGGCTCGTCCAAGACCTAACTATTCAATTAGTCCCTATAGTGCGTGAGTACGCAAAGGTATTTCGGGATGATCTACCGGGAATTCCACCCGAGCAGGAGATCAATTTTGGAATTAACCTCCTTCCCAATACGCAACCTATATTTATACCTCTGTACATAATAGCTCTAGTCGAGCTAAAGGAGTTGAAGGAGCAGTTGAAGGATCTCCTAGACAGTGGTTTCATTAGACCAAGAAAATCCCCATAGGGTGCGCCAGCTCTCTTTGTTTGAAAGAAGGATGGTTCCCTTTGGATGTGCATTGATTATCGGCAATTGAACAAGGTTGTCAGTCAAGAACAGGTATCCTCTCCCCAGAATTAATGACTTGTTTGACCAGCTTCAGGTGCCAAATATTTCTCAATGATAGACCTCTGATCCGAGTATCCTCAGCTCAGGGTTAGGGAGAGTGACATTCCGAAGACAGCCTTTAGGACTCAGTATGGTCACTATGAGTTTTTTGTTACGTCTTTTGGACTAACGAATGCTCCTACAACTTTTATAGATTTGATGAACGGGATGTTCAACCCGTGTTTGGATATGTTCATGATCATATTCATAGATGACATTCTCATATTACTCTTGGAGAAAAGAGGATCATGTTGCTCATTTTAGGGTGGTACTACAGACTCTTAAGGATCGCCAACTGTATGCTAAATTTAGCAAGTGTAAGTTTTGGTTAGACTCGATAGCTTTTTTGGATCATGTGGTGTCAAGTGTGGGTGTATAGGTGGACTATCCAAAGATAGAAGCTATGAAGAATTGGCGTAGACTAGTGAGTCCTTCGGATATCAGGAGTTTCTTGGGTTTATCTGGTTACTACAGGAGGTTTATGGATGGATTTTCATCCATTGCAGCACCGTTGACTAAGTTGACCTAGAAGAAAGTGAAGTTTCAATGGTCAGAGGCTTGTGAGAAGGGTTTCAATGAGTTAAAGATTCGACTCACCTCAGCACCAGTGTTGACTCTACCTGAGGATACCATGGGTTTGTGGTATATTGTGACGGCTCAAGGATTGGCCTTGGTTGTGTATTAATGCAGCACAGTAAGGTTATAGCCTATGCTTCCAGGCAGCTGAAATTCCATGAGAAGAACTATCCGACTCACAAGTTTGAGTTCATAACAGTAGTATTTGCCTTTATTATTTGGAGACACTATTTGTACGCGGTCCACTGGATGTGTTTACGGACCACAAAATTCTATAGTACGTGTTTACCCAAAAGGATATAAATCTACGTTAGAGAAGGTGGTTGAAGCTACTTAAGCATTACGATATGAGTGTTCTTTATCATCCGGGCAAGTCTTATGTGGTGGCAGATGCTCTTAGCAGGCTTTCTATGGAGAGTCTGTCTCATATAGATGAGGGGAGGTAAGAGTTTGTGAAAGATGTGCATCGGCTTGCACGACTAGGAGTTTGTCTTGTTGACTCGACAAATGGTGGTGTCATTATTCAGAATGGATTGGGTTTCTCCTTGGTGACCGAAGTCAAGGGTAGGCAAGACGAGGATCCTATCTTGGTAAATTTGAAGGAATCTGTTCAAAATCAGAAGGTGGAGGTCTTCTCCCAAGGAGGAGATGGTGTGCTTCGATATTAGGGTCATTTTTGTGTTTCGGGTATTGATGATTTAAGAGATTGGATGTTGCACGAGGCTCATGGTTCCAGATATTCTATACATCCAGGTGCCACCAAGATGTACCGTGACCTATGGGAAGTCTATTGGTGGAATGGCAGGAAGAAGGACATAGCAGAGTTTGTGGCAAAGTGCCTGAATTGTCAACAAGTGAAAGTTGAGCATCAAATACCTAGAGGTGTGCTTCAAGAAATTAGTATCCCTACTTGGATGTGGGAGGAAATCAATATGGACGTCATTATAGGGTTGCCTTGTAGTCTTCGATAGTATGACTCTATTTGGGTTGTTGTAGAAAGGTTGACTAAAGTAGCACAATTTCTACCGGTAAAAACTACCGATTCAACGGAGGATTATGCTAAATTGTATGTGCGCGTGTTAGTTCGGTTGCATGGAGTGCCCTTGTCTATCATAATAGATAGAGGTACTCATTTTACCGCCCAATTTTGGAGATCGTTTTAGAAGGGACTTGGTACTCAGGTTAAGCTTAGTACAACTTTTCATCCGCATATAGATTGCAGGCTGAATAGACCGTTCATACTCTTGAGGATATATTGATAGCATGTGTGATTGATTTCAAAAGTAGTTGGGATGACCATTTACCTCTCATCGAGTTTGCCTACTGTTCCAGTATTCAGATGTATTCGTTTGAGGCTCTTTATGGGCAGAGGTGTAGATCGCCTATTGAGTGGTTCGATGTCAGTGAAGATACATTGATAGGACCAGATTTAGTTCATGAGGCTGTAGAGAAGGATCAGCTTATAAGGGAAAGGTTAAAAATAGCTTAGAGTTGCCAAAAGTCCTACGCGGATGTGAGGAGGAGAGAACTCGAGTTTGAAGTTGATGATTGGGTGTTTCTGAAGGTATATCCCATGAAAGGAGTGATGAAGTTCAAAAAGAAGGGGAAACTTAGTCACCGCTATGTTGGCCCGTATCGAATTATGAGACGTGTTGGAAAGGTGGCCTTGAGTTGGAGTTGCCCTTAGAATTAGCTTCAGTACGTCCAGTTTTCCATGCGTCGCATTTAAAGAATTGCATGTGTGATCCAACTCTGCTTGTCCCAGTGGAGAGCATAGGTATAAAGGATAATCTTGGCTACGAAGAGGTTCCGGTTGAAATACTTGATTGTCAGGTTCGGAATATAAGAAACAAAGAAGTAGCTTAAGTAAAGGTTTTGTGGAGCAATCAACATGTGAGGGAGCTACGTGGGAAGACGAAGCATATATAATGGTTAAATACCCACATCTATTCCCTTCCGGTTCAGTTCCAGCTTGAGGTACCAGTTTCATCCATAGTACTCTATTCACTTTCATGTTCAGTTCATGTGCTCCAGTTCCTTATATGTCAATGTATGTATGTGTGATTCATGAATTCACTTCAGTCATGTATTTCAATCCGGAATCAATCACTCCATTAGTTTTCAGCTTTAGATGTTCCGTATTTGGTATGGTAGTTGCATTTCTCAGCTTTTTTAGTATGTTCATCCACATACGAGGACGAGTGTTCCCAACGGGGAGATTTTGTAATACCACAAAAGCCCTAAGACCAGACCCGATGGTTCAAAAGGAGAAAATAGGAATTTCTACACCAGGTCCAAGATGAGTTGTCCAGTGACTAGTGAAGTACCCCATGAATCGTTAAGTGATTCGTGGCGTGGAGGAAAAGTTGGTTATGAATGGTGATAGGTGTCTGGGGCATATTTAT
>JACEIK010002115.1:93706-126153 GCA_018107945.1 Datura stramonium | reverse complement strand
GGCAGTGTGATTTTTCCTACGAATTTATTAAGGGTTTTTCTGTAATTCCTAAGCTCCTAAGACCTAAACTATGTCGTTTTAAGCTCAGATAGGTGTGTTTTAAGAGGGTTTAACTGATTCTAAACCAATCCCTCTCCATGCATGATAGATTAGTGAAGTTCTAAGGTGATCAAGTCTTGAATTCATCAATTCTCCTTCAATTCCTTTGGGCATTCAAGAAGGTTGTGAAATATGGAGTACCCAGGTATGTAGGATTATGCATGGGAGTATTCCTTCACTCCCATGATCAAATCCTTTTCTAAATTCATGGAAATCATAGTTGATGAATCTATTGGGTTTTAACCCAACTTGTGGAAATTCTTTAAGCATCTATCATGGGTAAATCCTATTCGTTTTTCTAATGTTGAATTCAGATTCATGGACATGTTTTGTAATGTTTTCAATTACAATTCACGTTTTCAAAGTCTTACAATTGTAATAACCAATTATGAAAGTACATTAAAGTTTAAGATTATGATCTATGTTTTCAAGTATGATGAGATGTATATGATGAAAGTATGATTTTGAATTACCCATGTTTATATCCATGATTTTTACTATCTAAAGTATGTTTAAGTTTGAGCAAGCCCATATGATCAAGTATGTTCATGATTTACTTCAATTTCATGTTATTAGCTTACCACATGGATTTGGAGTCTAGACTCCCACTTTTCAGCTTGTTGTATGGTTTGAGCCATGGCTTCTCATGATATATTTTCATATTATGCATCTATTATTGTGATTAGCTTCATCGCAAGACAATGGTTCAATTTCGTTGAAAAAAGATGGAGAGCATATGCATATTTTTGGGAGTAGTGTCTAGCACCGAGTAGGCTAAGGGTCCAGTCAACCCTGTGCCTCAAAACTACGTGCCAACGTATGTATGTTTAAATTATATGGGACCTCCCTTGTGAGCTTTCCCTGCCCGTTAGGGGCCTTTAGCTTGATATCGACATCATGGTAGCGCCCTTAGCCCCGACAAGGCTTTGGATGGCTATGCCTAGTTGAGTGTGATAGTCCGGACCACGTAAGCTCTATTATGGTAATGTTTGTTATATGACAAGTCTCCCATTGTTCCTCATAATTTCAGTTATGCATGTTCATCAATTATGATATTATGTTTTCAGCAGGTTTGACCCAATGTTCAGTTTTACTTATGATTATCAGTTTCAGCTTTGGGTCATTCGATTCAGTTATGATACTCAGTTATCTTTAAGTCATGTTTTCAGATACTAGCATGCAAGCCCTACACTCAGAATCTTATGATGAAAAGTTTTCTGATTTGCATGATTTCTAATTTTTACTTACTTAGCGATTTTACTTAACTTGCATACACGGTACATTCCACGTACTGATCGCATACTCTATGCTGTATCGTTTCATGATATAGGCTCATACATTTAGATCAGTCCCGCCGTTAGCAAGATCCTCAGAGTTAGCATCTCAAAGCTAGAGTTGGTGAGTACTCATCCTTCGAGGGCCCCCTTTTATCAGTTATATTCAGTATTTTCAGTTTCAGTCTTTAGTGAGTTAGTTGGGGTCTTGTTCCATCAACTCGTCAGTATGTAGAGGCTTATCAGACATAGTATGTATTCAACTTCAGATCAGTTTTATGTATTTAGATATTTGATGTTATCGGATTTTAGGACTTCCACTATTTTATATGTTAGATTTATGTATTCATTATGTTGAGCTTTAGATGTCATGTTCATGCCACGGGTCGACTTGGAGCCTCTTGAGGTTCTTTGTCCGATGTCTCGATCCGAGCCTATGTTTGGGTCGTCACAAACTTGGTATCAGAGCCTTAGGTTTTCATGTGTCCTAGGGTGTCTAAAAGCCATGTTAAGTAGAGTCCTTTTCATGGGAGTAAAATGTGCTACACTTATGACGAAGAGGCTATGAAATGTTTAGGAAAACTTCCCTTCTTTAATGGTCTATGTCATGCGTGAAATTTCTCTCTATCCTTCTAACTCGTGCTATAGGCATTTTCAAAATCATGCCTCCTCGATGTGTTAATGGAAGACGAAACAGAAATGGAAATGTCCATAAGAATGTCAACGGAGATGGGCACCAGCAGGCCCCACTTGCCCCCGAGGATCATGTGCCTGAGCAAGTGCCCCATGTAGAGTTTGGGACTGCCATCCAGATGTTAACTCAGGCTTTGACTGCCCAAGTCAACCAACATGTGGTAGGCAGAATGGGAATGCTACAGCGGAATTAGTTAGGGACTTTCTTAGGATGAACCCTTCGGAGTTTCTAAGATCGAAGGTGGACGAGGATCCAGACGAGTTTTTTGATAAGATTAAGAAAATCACCTAGATCATGGGGGTGATAGGGGAAGAATGCACATACTTAGCCTCTTATTAGTTAAAAGGGGTTGCACATATTTTGTTCAGACAGTGGAAGGATGGCAGAGTAGTCGGAATGGGTCCTATTGGCTGGGATGAGTTCCATACTGCGTTTTTGGATCAGATCTCTCCCCGAAAGATGAGGGAAATCAAAGCAGTTGAATTTTTGAACTTGAGGCAGAACAATATGACGGTCTAGGAGTATGCCTTAGAGTTCCCAACCTATCCAAATATGCACCTGAGATAGTGGCTAATCAGAGGGCTCGAGTGAGATGGTTCGTGCATGGGATAGTAGACTATTGGTCAAAGATTTTTGGATCGTGATGCATCATGAGGACATTGACTTCTCACGGATAGTTCTGTATGCCCAGCAGATAGAGGCGGTACAGGTGAGTACGTGGGAGAGAGAGGCCAAGAGGGCCAGGACTAATAGCTTTGGATTCTCCCAGCAGAGACCTGGTGGTGGGCAACATCACTAGTCCCACCAGAGATCATCAGCCTCAACACCATCATCAGCGAGTGTACGATCCAGATCTAGGCACGACCAGAGAGGATGAGCATCAGGCTCTCGAGGTCAAGGGAGAAGATCTATGCAGTCTAGTATTCCAGCTTGTGACAGGTGTGGGCAGAGAGACACTGGTCAGTTCTTAGCAGTTACAGGTGCTTGTTTCGGGTGTGGGAAGCTAGGACATATGCTTAAAGATTGTCCAGTAGCTAGACCGGGTGAGGGTAGAGGCCGAAACCCAGCAACTAGTTCAATATCCCCACCAGCATACACAACTCAGTAGGGAGCCTCCACTAGTGCAGGTGGTGGTAAGCGTTAGAAAAGATTCTATGTCCTCGCATCGCGTCAGGAGCAGAAGGTTTCTCCAGATGTAGTCACTGGTATGTTCCGAGTATTCAACTTTGATGTATATGCTTTATTAGATCTAGGGGAAACTTTTTCTTTTGTGACACCCTATGTTGCTAGTAGTTTCGGAGTCAGTCTCGAAATCCTATCAAAACCCTTCTCTACTCCAGTCGGTGATTTAGTTATAGCTCGACGGGTATATAGAAATTACCCTATCACAGTTCTTTAGAAATTCACCTCAGCAGATTTAGTAGAGATAGCCATGACAGTTTTTGATGTTATCTTTGGCATGGAATAGCTACATGCATGTTATGCCTCGGTAAATTTAGAACCCATGCGGTAGAGTTTCGGTTTCCGGGTGAGCTACTCCTAGATGGAAGGATAGTTCAGTTATGCCTGTAGGTCGTATCATTTCCTACCTTAAGGCCAGAAAGATGATTTCTAAAGGTTGAATGTACAATCTAGTTAGGGTTAAGGATTGTCACGACCCGAGAGTAGACCCGAATCGTAAACACGGGACAAGGAACTCCAAAAGGCTCCAAGTCGACCCATGGCATAATCATAGCATAACACTTAGCATAAAAAACAGCCAACAACATGGATAAAAAGAAGCTAACTACAATAATCTAACATAAGTCATAAGGACAATCATAGCTACACTTGATACAATGCTAAGTCTGTCTTGACAAGTCTAAAAGCCTTCTACTAAACTGACAAGTTGTTGGGACAAACCCCCAGCTAACTCCTAAAATCTGAAAAAAACTGAACATGACGAAAATGCAAGCATAAATCACGCCCTTGGAAGATGAGGACTCACCACTAGTAGTTGAAAAGGGATGGAGCGTATCTAACCGCGAGGCTGAGTCCATAAACCTGAATCTATATCATGAGATGATATAACACAAAAGGCGTGTGGTTAGTACTTGGAATGTACTAAGAATGCGGGATATCATAAATCAATAAATATACAGGTATACGATAAGGAAATAACCAAGTATATTAACATAACAGATTTAACATGCATCAATCCTCTTGAGAGCCACTTATACATACGCATATATGGTACTTTCCATTGGATCTCATTTCATGGAAACATCATTGAACTCATGCATAAAGATCATATATTGAACATCTACCGATAATTGAGACTGCCTCCTACCACAACCGATTTAAATTGATAACATGAGCTCAGGGAGTCATTCTCTACTATGGAGAGTCCCTGACTCACTAAGGGACACATTATCAACTATGGAGTGTCCCAATCTGCACTAAGGAACACATTCTCAACTAAGGAGTGTCCCAGACTGACTAAGGGAAAATTTCTCGACTAAGGAAGTTCCTTGACTAAGGGAGACGTTCTCGACTAAGGAAGTTCCCTGTCTGGACTAAAACATGCAGGCTATTAATATAACATTTGATCATATATATACTAAACTACTGCAGCTAACCAGAGACATAAGTATTTACTAATTTCCGTCATACAACATTTATTTCGAAAGGAATGGGGCTACTTTCTACTAACAACAAGCCCAATATTCTGAAATATCATTTTCATGCTTTATCATCATAATACATATCATCATGGAGCCATATCAATATTTCCTCAAAGGTCTTACATTAGTGAGCATCTTTAGATTCACATCATGCATAATACTTTCACAACATTTAAGTCCGGACTCATATCATTAGACATATATCATAGAGTCATTCATGATCCATAGATCCTATTAATACCTTAACACACATATGTTGATTCATATAATTCTAGATTTACGGGAAATCATATACTTGACTCATAACTTATACATATTCAACGAGGTAATGGGAGAAGCATACATCATCATTTCATAAGACCCATTTCGAGATTACTCCAATTCATGAGAAGGATGCATTAATTAGACCATTATCATGGATTTACCTCATGCCCAATCAATTCCATCGAAGACATAAAAGAAATACATACTTTAATTTCAATTATTCAAGACCAAAAACTCTAATTTCTTCTCAACATGTCTATTAATGGCACTTTCAAGTTCTTAGGGATACTCATACAATCTTCACATAATTTAAACATGGGTGCAAGTAATTACAATAAATGAGTGAACAATAATAAAGCCTTATTAAAATTTCCATCCATTTATGAAGAACATTCTATAACCCCACAGTTTTCATCACCCGAACCATGATTCAAGGTAACCACTTATTCTACATCGTAATCAACTAATAATCATAATAGGTCTTGGAATTTAGAGAGTAGTAGAAAATTCACCATCAATTTTAAAACCCTAGGTCATTCTCTTCTAGAATAATTGAAATTAGGCATTTTGATAAAACATTTTGGGGCACAAGGATGAAAGAATATCCTTTTCGAAAAACCCACATACCTTCTTCGAAGAATCTCCCACTTGAGCTTGGTCTTGAAGCTTTGAGGAACACTTGGTGAGGTCCTTGAATCTTGAGAGGAGAGAAGGAAAAAGGGCTTTGAGAGGTATTTTGAGAGAATGAAAGTTTAGGCTAAAAGAACCCTTAAAAATGTCCCAAATAGCACTCAAAACGACGAGGTTTAGAAGTTAGGAACATAGGATTTTATGAAAACGCCCCTGAAAAAAATTAGAAAAAGTCACCCTGCCAGACCCCACGAGGCACCCCACGAGTTGTGGAGTCAGGTAGTGACTCGTGGCAACCAAGCCGTCAAGTCTACTGCCCCAAGTTCACCCAAATTCCCAACTACACTAATGACTCACTTGACGAGTCATGCTCCCTCACGACGACTCATTGCTTGCACCTGTCACCTCCACTGCCTGAGACCTTGCCCAAACACCTAGCCCACCCAACGACCAACCTGACGAGTCGTGGCTTGCCCAGACGACTCATCAAGTCGCTCGTTGCCACCTGCTTATCCTGCAAAAATTTCCATTTTTCTGCTTGATTTCTCCCCCTTAAGTTTGGAATCTGATCTTTGAAAAAATTCAGGGTGTTGCAAGGATGCTATTTCTGAGATCCCGACTATCCAGTCAGTCCCTATAGTGTGTGAGTACCCAGAGGTGTTTCCAAATGATCTACCAGGAATTGCTCTCGAGCTGGAGATTGATTTTGGTATTGACCT
Source organism: Datura stramonium (assembly GCA_018107945.1). NCBI lineage: Eukaryota > Viridiplantae > Streptophyta > Magnoliopsida > Solanales > Solanaceae > Datura > Datura stramonium. The sequence goes on along the minus strand of JACEIK010002115.1, from coordinate 119,810 downwards.
CCTTCCTGATACGTAGCCTACATATATTCCTCCATATAGAATGGCTCCATCCGAGCTAAAGGAGTTGAAGGAGCAGTTGAAGGATCTCTCAGAAAGGGTTTCATTAGACCAAGAAAATCCCTATGGGGTGCGCCAGTTCTCTTTTTTCAAAAGAAGGATGGTTCCCTTCGGATGTGCATTGATTATCGGCAAATGAACAAGGTCACAGTCAAGAACAGGTATCCTCTCCCAAGAATTGATGACTTGTTTGTCTAGCTCCATGGTTCCAAATGTTTCTCAAAGATAGACCTCCAATTTGGGTATCATCAGCTCAGGGATAGGGAGAGTGACATTCCAAAAACAGCTCAAGACTCGAAATGGCTGCTATGAGTTTGTAGTTATATTTTTTGGAACTAACGAATTCTCTTGCAGCCTTTATGGATTTGATGAACAGGGTGTCCAAGTCCTATTTGTATATGTTTGTGATCGTGTTCATGGATGACATTCTCATATACTCTCGGCGAAAAGAGGAGCATGCTGCTCATTTGAGGGTGGTACTACAGACTCTTATGGATCGCCAATTTATATGCTAAATTCGGCAAGTGTGAGTTTTGGTTGGACTCGGTAGCATTTTTGGGTCATGTGGTGTCAAGTGAGGGTGTACAAGTGGACTCTCAAAGATAGAAGTTGTGAAGAATTGACCTAGATCAGTGAGTCCTTCGGATATCAGGAATATCTTTGGCTTAATTGGTTACTACAGGAGGTTTGTGGAAGGATTTTCATCAATTGCAGCACCGTTGACTAAGTTGACCTAGAAGAAAGTGAAGTTTCAATGTTCAGAGGTTTGTGAGAAGAGCTTTCAAAAGTTGAAGACTCGGCTCACCTCAGCACCGGTGTTGACTCTACCTGAGGGAACCGATGGGTTTGTGGTATATTGTGACGCCTCAAGGATCCGCCTTGGTTTTGTATTAATGCAGCACAGTAAGGTTATAGCCTATGCTTCCAGGAAGCTGAAAGTCCATGAGAAGAACTATCCAATTCACGACCTCGAGTTGCAGCGACTGTATTTGCCTTGAAGACGTAGAGACAATATCTGTATGGGGTCCAATTTGATGGGTTAACGGACCACAAAATCCTACAATATGTGTTTACCAAAGATGGTCTAAATCTAAATAAGATAAGGTGGTTGGAGCTTCTTAAGGATTATGATATGAGTGCCCATTATCATTCGGGCAAGGCTAATATGGTGGAAGATGCTCTTAGAAATATTTCTATAGAGTGTGTGTCACATATAGATTAGGGGAGGTATGAGTTGGTGAAGGATGTGCATTGGCTTACACGACTAGGAGTTCATCTTCTTGACTCGACCAATGCTAGTGGAATTGTTCAGAATGGATTGGGATCCTCCTTGGTGATCGAAGTCAAGGCTAGGAAACACAAGGATCCTATCTTGGTAAAGTTGAAGGAAGTTGTTCAGAATCAGAAGGTGGAGGTCTTCTCCCAATGGGGAGATGGCGTGCTTCGATATCAGGGTCATTTGTGCATTTCAGGCATTAATGATTTGAGAGATCGGATGTTGCATGAGGCTCATGGTTCTAGATATTTTATACATCTAGGTGCCACCAAGATGTACCGTTACCTATGGGAAGTCTATTGGTGGAATGGCATGAAGAAGGACATAGCAGAGTTTGTGGCAAAGTGCCCGAACTGTCAACAGGTGAAAGTTGAACATCAAAGACTAGGAGGTGTACTTCAAGAAATTAGTATACCTACTTGGAAATGGGAGGAAATCAATATGGACTTCATTATGGGGTTGCCTCGTTCTTGACAATAGTATGACTCTATTTAGGTTGTTGTAGATAGGTTGACTAAAGCAGCTTATTTTCTATTTGTCAAAACTACCGATTCAGTGGAGGATTATGCTACATTGTATATTCGGGTGTTAGTTCAGTTGCGTGGAGTGACCTTTTCCATCATATCAAATAGAGGTAATTAGTTTACCTCCCTGTTTTGGAGATCGTTTCAGAAGGGACTTGGTACTTAGGTTAAGCTTAGTACAACTTTTCATCCGCAAATAGATGGTTGAGCTGAATGGACCATCCAAACTCTTGAGGATATGTTGAAAGCATGATTGATTTATTTCAAAGGTAGTTGGGATGAACAAATACCTCTCATCGAGTTTTCATATAACAACAGCTACCATACCAGCATTCAGATGGCACCGTTTGAGGCTCTTTTTGGGCAGAGGTGTAGATCGCCTATTGGATGGTTCGACGTCAGTGAAGCTACATTGATAGGACTAGATTCAATTCATGAGGCTAAGAAAAAGGTTCAGCTTATAAGGGTAAGGTTGAAAAAATCTCAGAGCCGCCAAAAGTCCTATGCAGATGTGAGGAAGAGAGAACTCAAGATCGATATTGATGATTGGGTGTTTCTAAAGGTATCTCACATAAAGGAAGTGATGAGGTTCGGAAAGAATGGGAAACTTAGTCCCTGCTATGATGGCTCGTACCAGATTGTGAGACGTGTTGGCATGGTGGCCTATGAGTTGAAGTTGCCCTCAGAATTAGCTTCAGTACATCCAGTTTTCCAAGCGTCTCTATTAAAGAAATGCATGGGTGATCTAGCTCTGTTTGTCCCGGTGGAGAGCATATGTGTAAAGGATAGTCTTAGCTATGAAGAGGTTCTGGTTGAAATACTTGATCATTAGGTTCGGAAGCTAAGAAACAAAGAAGTAGCTTGAGTAAAGGTTTTGTGGAGGAATCAGCATGTTAAGTGAGCTATGTGGAAAGTCGAAGCAGATATGATAGTTAAATACCCGCATCTATTCCCTTCCGGTTCAGTTCCAGCTTAAGGTACCAGTTTCCTCCCTAATACTCTATTCAATTTCATGTTCAGTTGTCACGACCCGAACATAGGCACGGATCAAGACACGGGACAAAGAACCCCGAGAGGCTCCAAGTCGACCCATGAAATGAACATGATATCTAAAAGTCAACATAAATAAGCGAAAATCTAACATACATAATAATGGAAGTTTTCATACATTTCAAGCTAATACCAAATCATAAATAACAAGCTGATTCCAATATAGTGTCTGAATAGCCTCTACATAACTGATGAGCTGATGGGACAATATCCCCAACTAGCTCGACAAAAGTCTGTAACTGAAAGATCATAACTCCAGAAAACTGAATGTCCTCGAAGGATGAGGACTCACCAACACTGGCTGAGGGATGTGAACTCGGAGAATCGGCTAATGGAGGGGCTGGATCTGAATGTCAGAGCCTGTATCATTTCACGATACAGCATGGAGTACGCGATCAGTACTTGAAATGTACTGAATATGCAAGGTAAGTAAAATTGACAGTTAGAATGCATAAGAGTTTGTAAGAGTAGGATAGCATGATCATAAAGTAAATATCAGAATGTAATCATAAGGGCTTAAGATTGTCAAACCATTCATAAACTAGTCATAATCATAATCAAAAGAGAAATAATTTGTAAAACATAACTTGAGCCAAAGTAATATAACATAACCATGCATAAATCATGAGGAACAATGGGAGGACTCGTCATAACCGACACCATCATGATAGAGCTTACATGATGCCTCAACTATCTCGCTCAAGTGGTTAGAGCCGTCCCAGGCTTGCCAGGCAAGGGATGTGCATAATGTGATATCATGGAGTACAAACAACATTAACACTTGTATATATATATATAAACCTACAGTGGCACGCAGTTCTAAGACCATGAGGTTTACCTGAACGGAGTCTACTCGGTGCTAGATACTACTTCCAAAAATATGCACATGAGGCTCACATCATAATCATAAATCATTCATGAAGTTCATGGCCAATTATAGACATAACATATTTGATCTTACTTGAATTACATGATTTGACGTGAATAAGGGCCCATGAGTTGGCCACGATTCATAAATTCAAGATCATGAAATCCGTGCATACTTGTAAAATATGTATATACTTGGTATTCATAAATTCATGATGAATGCTTGAGAGAAATCATATCATAAATCATAAATCATATGTTAGGGCTTAAGAATATCAAGATCATAATGGAATCACAATTTGACGTTTCATGAAGCATACATAATTGGGCATAGTTTAATTAAAATTTGAATGTATAAATTAATAATAAAAATAATTATAAAATCTGCCCATAGATCATAAAACATGATTTGATACATGAAGAGAATTGACTCATAGATAGATCATAGAGAAGTTCACCAGAATTGGTATAAACCCCATAAGATCATGAAGATAGATTCTAGAACTGAAATTCATGGATTGAGAAGAAGTTAGGGCAACTGAATGAAAGGAAATCTCATTCACAGCCTCACATACCTGGGTAAATCTGATCAACACTCTCTCTTGAAAGCCCAAAGGAAATTGAAGAGAATTTGGAGAGATTCTTAAAACTTGATCTTCAAGGAAGGGCTCTAAGTTGCATGCATGGAGTGGAGATACTTAGTATTTAACACCTTTAAAACCCTACTAATTGAGTTTAAAATGACGTAGTTTAGGACCTTAGGGCTTAGGAATGCTGAAAATACCCTTAATGAAAAACCTGAAAATTCTGCACTACTAGTGACAAGGGGCGCAGCAACGAGTCATCCCTTGATCAAAAGTGTCGTTACTTCCCTCATTTGTTCTTCCCATTATCAAGAACTAGAACTGCTACCACGATAGGTACCATGATTCATACCCAGCTCCCACAATTTGTGGTAACCATCCGTTGTCACCACTGTCCATTTTTTGGAAATTCTTAAAACGAAAGCATACAACGACTCATCCTTTTGAACAACAAGTCTTCCTATGACTCATGCCAGCCCTCTTCCACCAAGACTATCCTCCCAATCAATCTTTTTATTCTTTTAACGAGTNGTCTTCCTATGACTCATGCCAGCCCTCTTCCACCAAGACTATCCTCCCAATGACCCCCATACAATGACCCATTACATCGACCTACGGGTCATTCTAAGACCCTTTATTTCCATGTCCATTTCTGCAGATTCTCACCGTGAGCACCTCCAACGGGTCGTTAGACCCACCAATGAACAGTACAATGAGTTATTCTAAGAAGAAATCTTAGATTTTTTGCTACTTTTCATTTCAAATCCGGGTATAGTCTTAAGCACATTTGGGGTACTACACTAGTTCATGTGCTCCAGTTTCTTATATGTCAATATATGTATGTGTGATTCATGAATTCAATTCAGTCATGTATTTCAGTCCGAAGTCAGTTACTGTTATTTTTACACTTTAGACGTTCAGTATTCGGTATGATGGTTGCATTTCTCAGCTTTTCAGTAGGTTCTTCTACATTCGAGGATAAATGTTCCCAAGGAGGAGATATTGTAATATCACGAAAGCCCTAAGACCAGACCTGAGGGTTCAAAAGGAGAAAATAGGAATTTCTGTACCAGGTCACAGGACATGTCATCTAGTGACTCATGAAGTACCCCACAAATTGTTAAGTGACTCATGGAGTGGAGGAAATATTGGATACGAATGGTGATCTGGGGGTTGAGCAAAGGAGAAGCTACGACTCATGGTCACGGCCATGAGCGATTAGGTTGGTCGTGGTCAAGAAGCTGACATGAATGATTGGATGATTGGCAGTGTTCCTAATGACTAGACACCGTTAGTCGTTAGGTACACCACGAGTTGTGGTGTCCCTCATGGTCACTGGCAGAGTGATGGTTTCCATTGTTGGCAATGGGAGAAGACGATGAGTCATCCCCTCAGGTAACAAGTTGTCCAGTCCCTTGTGGGGACTGGCATTGTGATTTTTCCTGCGAATTTATTAAGGGCTTTTCCATAATTCCTAAGCTCGTAAGACCTAAACTATGTCGTTTTAATCTCAGATATGTGTGTTTTAATAGGGTTTAACTCATTCTAAACCAATCCCTCTTAGTGCATTCAAGACTAGTGAAGTTCTAAGGTGATCAAGTCTAGAATTCATCAATTCTCCTTCAATTCCTTTGGGCATTCAAGAAGGTTTAGAAATCAGGAGTACCCAGGTATGTAGTTTTATGAATGTTAGTATTCCTTCACTCCCATGCCCAAATCCTTTTCTAAATTCATGTAAATCTTAGTTGATGAATCTATGAGGTTTTAACACAACTTGTGGAAATTCTCTAAGTATCCATCATGGGTAAATACTATTCATGTTTCTAATGTTGATTTAGATTTATGGGCATGTTTTATAATGTTTGTAATTACAATTCATTTTCAAAGTCTTAGAATTATAATGCCCAATTATGAAAGTTCATGAAAGGTTTAGATTATGATCTATGTTTTCAAGTATGATTAGATGTATATGATGAAAGTATGATGTCGAATTACCCATGATTATATCCATGATTTTGACTATCTAAAGTATGTTTAAGTTTGGTCAAGCCCATATGATCAAGTATGTTCATGATTTACTTTAATTTCATGTTATTAGATTACCACATGGTTTTGGAGTCTAGACTCCCACTTTTCAGCTTGTGGTACGGTTTGAGCCAAGGCTCCTCATGATATGTCTTCAGATTATGCATGTATTATTATGATGCAGCTTCGTCGCAAGATAATGATTCAACTTTGTTGAAAAATAATGGAGAGCATATGCATGTTTTTGGAAGTAATTTATAGCACCAAGTAGGCTAAGGGTCCAGTCAACCCTATGCCTCAAAACTATGTGCCAACATACGTATGTTAAGATTTTTTGGGACCTCCCTTGTGAGCATTCCCTTCCCTTGAGGGGCCTTCATCTTGATATCAATATCATGGTAGTGCCCTTAGCCTTGGCAAGGCTTCGAATGGCTCTGCCCACTTGAGTGTGATAGTAAGGACCATGTAAGCCCTATCGTGATAATGTCGGTTATATGATGAGTCTCCCATTATTCCTCATGATTTCAGTTATGTATGTTCATCAGTCATGATATTACATTTTCAGCAGGTTTGACCCAATGTTCAGTTTTACTTATGATTATTAGTTTCAGCTTTGGGTCATTCGATTCAGTTATGATATTCAGTTATATTTAAGTCATGTTTTCAGATACTAACATGCAATCCCTACTCTTGGAATCTTATGATGAAATATTTTATGATATGCATGATTTCTGATTTTTACTTACATAGAAATTTTACTTACCTTGCATATCCACGTACTGACCACATACTCTATGTCAAATGATACAGGCTTGGACATTCAGGTTCATTCCCACCGTTAGTCAGATCCTCAGAGTTAGCAGCTCCCAACCAAAGATGGTGAATCCTCATCCTTTGAGGGCCCCCTTTTATCAATTATCTTCAGTATTTTCAGTTTCAGTCTTTAGTAAGTTAGTTTTGATTTTGTCTCATTAACTCGTCAGTATGTAGAGGCTTATCAGACATAGTATCTATTCAGTTTTAGATCAGTGTTATGTATTCAGATATTCGATGTTATCAGATTTTCAGACTTCCACTATTTTATATATTAGATTTTTGGATTCATTATGTTGCACTTTAGATGTCATGTTCATTCCATCGGTCGACTTGGAGCCTCTCAGGGTTCTGTCTCCCGTGTCTCGATCCGGACCTATGTTCGGGTCATGACACCTAGTAGGTGCTTCTCTAGAAGCCTGGCCCAATGCCTTAGGATGTGGCATGTTGAGATCGGGGGCCATGAGGTCCTACTCTAATCCATGAGAGATGGACTCCTCGGGGACTTTGAAGGCTTGCATCCGCTTTCGCTTGCTCTTGGGAGCATCTACATCCCTTTTTCTATCCACAATTATCACCAGTAGCGAAGCTGGGGGCCTCATTCGAGAAAAGTGGCACTCATGCTCGGAGGCAAAGCTGGGATATGAGCACAACATGGGGCATTAATGTTCCATCTTGCCTCGCTTTTCTCTTCATCTGAATAGCCACTATTTCCCCAAAGGTTATGGGGATCCCTCTCATGATGCATGTGATGAGGATGGCCCCCTCCAAATTTACCCTCTGTTTATTCTTTAAAGCATGATGCGGCCACAAATAAAATCAATCCACAACTTGGCTTCAAACTTTAAATCTTGCCGAGAGATCTCGCCACCCATAGATGCCTAGAAAGGTGTGCCAACGATAATGGTAAGCGCAATCCAACTTAATTGATTCTCTTTGTTGGTGATTCTGGCTGAATATTTTGTTCCGAGGTCAATCTTGTCCTCCCAAAATAAGGAATTGATGGCCGCTGTCGTGATATCAACTTCTACACCTCTCACCATAACTGAGGGAAGGCAGGGGAATTTGTCAACCTTTCCTCTCTATGATGCATGCTCTCTTTCCTGGCCTGGTATGATGCATTGAACTCGGGCACTAAGCTATTATAGATGTCTGGCAGAGGATTGGAAAAGACGTGCCGTTGGCGATGCTGTGGTGTTGGGGAAGTCACCCTGCAACCCTACTCAATCGAAGGGATTCTCTACCGTGATAGAATTCCCCTTGCAAATAGCATAGTGCCCCTCCATGTTAGGCACGCAAAAGATAATAGCTTCTTTAATGTTGGGTCCTGGGGTCACCTTTGATTTCCCCTTACCTTTGCTTTTAGATGAGGCTAGGGCCTTTCTTTTGCTTGTTTTTTCTGGAGGGAGTCATAATCTGCAAATCTATGTTAGTGCCACAGAACAATATTTCATTTTGTACCTTTTTATGAAAAGTAAAAAACAAACATCTATTCTAAGCTAAGGCAAGAAACTGTAAAATTTGGATGAGAAACAAAGTGAAGGGTTCAGAGATTAAGTGCTGGCAGCACCGGCGGAACGTAGGCGAAGACCCATGACGCACGGTTATCCACCGGCCTTACATAGTGGACTGGGGAGAAATAAGGTCATCCGATGCCACACCGGCATTTCATCGGTCTTAACCCACAGAGTGATGATGAAAGGAAGGTCTGAAGTAGTGGCTTGAAGCCTTGTACCTCAATCAGCGCTTCATTCTACATTCCGCCGGTGAACTCCATTTAGTGCATTTCACCCCCAAACTTAGTCAAGAAAATTCTTTCACGTTCATGGCTTACTCACCCAATATGACAAAATCACAAGAAAAATGACAACTTACCTTTAAGAAAGACATCACTCTATCTGTCATTGGACAAATCGTACATTTGAAGCACTTGGGGGCTACTCAGACTTCACCCTAAATTAAAATTAAGCGCATCAAGAACAAAGCTTTTTACTACATATGATACCACATAAACATTCAACACTATCAATACCCCTAGATACCCACAATATGAACAATATACGATCAATGAAAGGCACAAGATCAAGGTAATGGGGAAACATGAGTTGGGAAACTTCTAACTTAACATACTCAAATGTATTCACATCCTCAACAAAATAAAATTAAGACACATATACCGAATGTGATTGAGAACAAAGAGTGAAGAGAGATAGAAGTTTGGTGTCGACCAATAATGGAGCTTCCATAAGACACTTACTTTAATTTAGTGAAAAAGATGAATGATAAGTGATGAAATGAGGGGGGTAGGAATAGGGAATTTATAGGGGAAAGAATGGATAGGAGTGGTAGGTGAGGAGATGGGTTTAATGGTGGAAAGATGGAAAGGTGGTGTATTGGAAGTTAAAAAGGTATAATGGGAAAATGAAAAGGTGGAAAAAAAGGTTTATCGGGAGTTGAACAGGTTTTGAATGGATGTTTAAATCGATTGATCAGGTTGATCAACTATTTGGTAAATATTTTAAATTCACTGCGTATGTTCACCTGCGTTTAACCTGCGGTCACTGGCCAAGACTGGCGTTTCGCCGCATTAACGCAGGTGATGATTTCCCCTTAAGTTTACTTCCTTGTATGTAGTGGGCGATTGCAGTTCGTGGGTTAGCACCTGCGTTTCACTGGGCTGTTCACTGGTCATGCTTCAACTCCCAGGTATTCTGATTTGTACCAGCGTTGCATCCGGTGGTTTGTGGGTTGTCACCAGTATTCTGCCAGCGAATCGCCAGTTTTCTCTCTTCTTCCCCAGCTTTCTGCCCTTGATTCATGTTCAAGCGGTGCTTCATGCATGTGGACCGGCGGTTCGCCCATCAACCGCGGTTGCTGCTCTGTTCTTCTTCTCCTTATTTTTCATCCAATGTACCTACAAAATCAAAAACAACAAAAACATCAAAATGCCCAAAAATAAAAATGCTTGGGTTGCCTCTCATGAAGTGCTTAGTTAATGTCGTGGCACGACAGATACCTTATTAAGCTTTAACAATCCGGGGGATCATCCTCCGATTCATTCTCATTATCAACTGGTTCATCATGCTTCACTTCATCATCAAGCATTTCTATGACCTCACACTCCTCTGGGGGCTTGGAAGGCTGACACACATTGAAGGTGACCTCATCAACACCTGCTCAAAACTTAAGCTCCCCAAGCTCCACATCAATCAAACCTCTTCCTGTTGCTAGTAGTGGACATCCCAATATAATTGTTACCTCGATGTCCATCTCACAATCCAGCACAATGAAATCAGTTGGGAGTATGAATTTATCTACTCTCACAAGGACATCAACTAACATTACAACGGGTCGTTTAATCGACCTATCCACCATCAAAATCCTCATTGATGTAGGTTTGGGATTCCCCAACTCGAGCTTCTTGAAAATCACTATAGGCATCAAATTAATACTAGCACTGAGATTGCAAAGAGCTCTATTAAACACGCACAAGCCAATTATGTGAGGAATGGTAAATGCTCCAACATCTTCATGTTTTGGGGTAAGGTTGATGTAAATCACAACACTACAATGATGAGTCACCTCCTCAGTGCCCATATCCACTACCTTCTTTTTCTTCAAAAGTTCCTTCATAAACATCGCATATCCCCGCATTTGAAGCAAGGCATCCACAAATGGTATATTGATGGATAATTTGCTGAACCTTTCTATGAACTTGTGAAATTAATTATCTTCCTTCTTCTTGGTCAACCATTGTGGATATGGAGGTGGAACTCTTGCTTCTTGGTCTTTGTCAGTGGGGCCTTCTTGCCCTCATTCACATTCACATCATTCTAGGAAGTTAAATCAACTTCTCCCTTGTCCTTCCCTTCTTCACCATCACCAACACTTGGTGTTTTTGGTTCCCCTTCCAACTCATCACTAGCATTTTCCCTTTGGGACAACAACACCTTTGGGTTTCACACCCATGTCATTCAATATGTTGCCACTCCTAGTAACAATTGCCATGCAATGGCCATCATTCTTTGGATTAGGAACAGTGTCACTAGGGAGTGCACCTTTCATGCGGGGGTTCATTTGTGAAGACAAATGGTTCATTTAGGCTTCATGATGCTTGATCGATGCCGAGTGGGAGCTTATTGTTTGGGCGAGGTTAGACACCTCCCATTTTAATTGTTTAACCCTACTGTCGGTGGATTCGACCTTCTTTAACACTTCAGACAATATGTCCTAAATCTTCGAATTGCCCACATCACTTACTCCAGGCTGCCCTTCAGATGCTTTAGCTTTTGGAGGAGGCACATAGGGGTTAGCACTTCTGTGATATCGCTCTCCTTCGCGATTTTGATCTCCATTCCCCCATCGATAATTTCTATCCCTCCATCCTTGATTATCGCGATTTCTCCAACCTTGATTCTCATCCCTTGGGCCAAGGGCCTTGATTAGCACCTTCATACCCATGTGGAGAACCCCTCACTTTTCCTGCCATGTTTTGACACTCCTACTCATATTTTGGTGGTGAAGTGTCATTATCAAATTGAGCATGGCCTTGGCCACCTACATCATTCACACTCTTTGCACCAGCTTCTATCATATGTTCCGTCATCAACTCTAGTTGGGTCATCATCTTAACAAGAGTTCCATCTCTAGCCTCATCCTTTTTCCTCATCTCAGCAGTTATAAGGTTGGGAGCAACCCCGCTAAAAGATACCTCCGCTTCCCTAGTATGCCATGATCAATTGGTCTAAGTCATTCTGTCATGAAGTGGCTTCGCTACTCCATTGGGATGATCCATGATGGAACCCCCCGTCAAATTGTTTTCCACAGACTTATTGATAGAATATAATGAATTATAGAAGCTCTGAAGTAGAACCCCATCGGGCAACCCATGGTTGGGAAAATGATAATTTTTTTCTTAACCCTCATCGTGATTCATAGAGTTGTTCCCCAGCAAAAGGTCCTAAGTTGGTAATGTCATCTCTCAGTTGTAGCATCCTTGAGGGAGGGAAGAACCTATCAAAAAAGGCTTTTGCGAGTTCATTCCAAGAGGTAATAGACCCGGGAGGCAACTTCTCCAACTAAGCGGTTGCTTCCCTTATTAGTGAAATGGGAAGAACCTCAATCTGATCGACTCTTGACTTATATCTGCGATGTTGAAAGGTTGGAAAATCTCAATAAAATTTCGGAGATGCCTATTTGTGTCCCCACTCGGCATTCCTCTGAAGAGCCCCTTCATTTGGAGTAACTGCAGCATTGTACTCGTTAGTGAAATATTGCATTCCCTACTATATGAGGTAGGCGAATGGCACCCCCTATATTGGGCATCACAGGATCATCATCCTCATGATCCATATGCTCATCCACCAAACCTTTTCCTTCTTGTGAGTGTTAACTCATATCAAGATCACCCTAGATGGAACCAATCACAAAAGTAAAGTCAAACCAACCAAGAGGCAACAAATCAATTCAAAATACCAAACAACTAAAGGCTATCAAACTATATTCCCCGGAAACAATGCTATTTTTGATAATGTCCAAATTCACTCCTCTTGACAAGAGAGTGTAAATGGTCATTAGCAAAATAAATATACCTGATGTGTGTCGGGGTCGAATCCCATAGGGAATAGTAGTTGATCATGCAAGAGTTGTCTATCAAATTGAAGTAACTCGCATCAATGTCTTAGAAACAATAAAGTAAAAATTGGGGAAATCAAAATTCGATAATGAACTACAAAATTCGCTCACGAAAATAGGGACAAAGCGTAGAAAATACCAAAGAGAGACTAGGGGTGTGATATTATTAGGGGCTTCATCGAGTTGCGATTATTTAGAGCTCCTAGCATTACTCAATAGTATAATTAGTTGTGGATGAGGTGGAACCTTATGTTTTTCAACCAATTAGGCGCTTTATAGCTCGGGTTTTCTCAAACCCTAAGGTCCTTTTTAGAACAACCATATCAACTTTGGTAAGAATCAATTATTTTTAGCTTTGATTCTCAATGGGTGTGTGACAATGGGTTTTGGCTATTCTAGCCCAACCCCACATGATCAACACCCAATTACCCACTTATGTTTCATCACCCATACTCTGAATTTCTTTTCCAAGAAATGTTAGAGTAAGTAAATACAACCCATATTTGGCTATTCTAGCCCAACCCCACATGATCAACACCCAATTACCCACTTATGTTTCATCACCCATTCTCTAAATTTCTTTTTCAAGAAAAATTAGAGTAAGTAAATACAACCCATATTTGCAGCTATGAGTATTTTGATTAAAACTCATATGAAACACTATAATTATACTAATTGAGCAAATATAAGATCAATTAAATAATACCCAATTGAAATCAACCCCAATCATTCACACACCTTTAGCAAGAAATTTTGCTACTCATGTAAGTAGAAGGAGGCACTGCATTAATGAATAATTCAATATCCATTCAACAAACTGAGTAAGAAAATTCAAACACAAGGTTCTAGTCTCCAATGAAATTTTCTACCTTTTCAAAGAAGAAGATGAATCTTTCTCTCTCTACAATTCAATTCTCCCACTTCTCTCTACTTTTGTTCAATATTCAATACAATGGAATAAAAATCTGAAAGAGAATGTTTAGTTCTCTTTTAAAAATGCACAAAAGTAGGGTACAAATGCTCCTCTTTTTCTGAATTGGATGCTTTTTCTCTTTTCTGACAGACCTCATTTCTGAGTCACCGTCTATTCGCCGGTCCTGATTCGCGGTCCACTGGCCCATCGCATTCGGGTGCCAGTGGGTTCTAGATCGATTCGGCGTTAGCACCGGCAGTTTAGCAGTGTTGATCCGCAGTCCACCAGTAGCCATTATTCTTCATCCCAGTAGGTATCTATGAGTGAATGGCATTTCGCCGATGTCCTCCAGTGAAGCGTCGATCCTCATCTCAACCATCGGTCCTTATCTGAATTTTGATGCTTTTTGCTCCATTTCATTCTTTATCTTCTCAATTTAAATACCTACAAAGATCAAGGAGAAAGATCATAAAATTCACCTAAAATACTTGAAAACCAAATAAAAACTCATCTCTGAGAGCCTAATGTGTTGGTAAATTACCAACTCATCACACTCCACCTAATCGTGCGGCTCTCTGGAGGTGGATTCTGGTCATCATCATCCTCTTGGGTCTCCTCCTCCGACCCCATCTCATCTGCACCCTCTATGGATAGGGTCTCATCAAACCCTTCATCAGCATTGGAGCCATTGCCGAACTCTTGAGACTATTCACTGGCATCCTCCTCAAATTGGGGAGAATTTGCTGCAGCGGCAGAAGTAACATCGGCCATAGACTTGTCCTGTGCCCAAGTGGATCATGGCTCATCAGTGTCATTAGTATCAATTTGATAATCCTCTAGTGAAACACTAGGGGTACCCTTCTCTTGTTCAGAAGCTGAAGGCTCATCTACCAATGCCCTCCGGGAAGTAATTTCAGCTCTAGCCTTTTTGTCCTGGGCCTTCTTGGTTGCTCACTTCTTAATTTTCATGGTTACTATGGAGACAAAGCTTAGTATATGTGATTTTATGAAAAGAATTCAAGAAAATCACATTCAGTATTTCACCACTAGTCGTCAGTACAGGTTGTACCTTGGTTGTACGATTCGTACTAAGACTCGTAGTATTTTTTGGCCCTTTAGTATTTTTTATGACATTGTATTTGGATTCTACGAGTTGTACAAAGGATCATACTATTGCTTTTGAACTTGACCCTTGTCTGATTCGTGGTATGACCACCATGTACGACTCGTATGAGATACCACAGGTTGTACTAGGTCCCGTACCATGAGTTTTTAGTTTAGCATACTTGGGATAGTCCTAATGAATCATCCTATGAGTCGAAGTGTGACACTACAAGTCATAGGAAGGCTCGTGAAGCCTGTCCTCACCTGATATATGATGGGTACTCAGAATTCCCTATCCAATTAATCTTAACACCCCAGATATCATCTACCACGTCTATCCTCACAATTTCAATTTTCCATTTACTTACAACCAACCCTTAATTAAATTCATAGAGTTTCATTCACTCCAAAACCCAACAAGCAAGATCATGCATGACCTACTTATAATGTTCCTCCATTTTAGTTCATGTATGGAGGAATCATAGTGGCAGTTCGATTAAAGTCAACAAGACAACACAATTATAGGAAATTTAACTTTCTAGTTTCTTGATTTACTTTTGCTTGCTTGGAGTTTTGGAGGATGAACCTCGACCAATCTTAATGATTTTATGGCACAATTTTGGCGTCAATGGAGTTAGAGTGAGTTACCGGTGAGTGAGAAGGTAGGGGATATGATCATGGGTTTGTGCTTGTGTTTCTGTATGAAATTTTAGGTCCATAAATTTGATTTTAAATAGGTTTGGGGCGAATTAGAAAAATTCGTGTTGAGTCAGACCTATCGGGTTATTTCAATTAATTTTTGCCCGTCATGACTCGTACCACGAGTCGTAGGTCATACCTATGACTCATCCGTTAGTCTCATAGCAGAAGACTATGGGAACTTGTATCCTACAAGTGTGTTGTATGAGTCGTACCAAGGTACCACAACCTGTACCATGACTTGAAGGTTAGAGTTTCTGCATTTCCATATTTAGAACGGTTCATTATTACAGTGGGTACTACGACTTGTACCATGGAGGTACGGTTCGTAATGACCCATCGTAATGTGAGCTCATGCACTTGGGCCAGTCTCTATTTTTCACGACAGACAGTACTATGAGTTGTACAATCATCCTATGGTTCGTACTGAGGCTCATAGTACAGTCCTATTTTGTAATTTTACATCCACCAGTTTTTTATCACCTGCACACTGAAGATACATAAGTCAAGATACATGGGTTGCCTCCCAAGAAGCGCCTGATTTAACATCATGACATGATACAGGTGGTTCGGTTACTCAGACTTCACCAAACCACCTCATGGGTTGCATAACAAGAAGTGCCTAATTAACGTCATGGAATGACACAAGTGACTTGACTACTTAGAATTCGTCAAAAAACTCAGACACATCCTCAATTGTTGATAGCACCATAAACTCATTAGGCTACTTCATTAACCTACAGACATTGAAGGTGACCTCTTCCTTGTTCAACCTAAACATCAATTGGGCAGCCCGAACATCAACTAAAGCACTTCCAATGGAAAGATAATGGGGACATCAAAATCAACCTCGCAACCTAGCATCACGAAATCAGCCAGGAAGAAAAACCTATCCACCTTGACTAGCACATCAAGGAGGATCCCTACTGGCTTCTTGACTGTGCAGTTTGCACTCAACAACTGCATCAAAGTCGGTGTGGGGGATCCCAAGCTCAGCTATCTAAGCATAACTAATGGCATCAAATTGAAGCTAGCACCAAGGTCACACAATGCCTTCGCAAACTCAAAATCACCAATCTTGCACGGGATGGTGAAGGAACCTGGATCTTCTTTTTCTGCGCAAGGAACTATGAGGCTATGACAGTGCAATGATGCAAGTTACCAACCGGTTCAAAGCTTACGGACCTCTTCCTAGTTACCAGGTCCTTTATGAACTTGAAATATCTAGGCATCTATTCTAATGCCTCGACTAATGGGATGTTCACACACAATTGTTTCAGCATTAACAAGAACTTTTGGAACTTCCCATATTCCGCCTTCTTCTTCATCCTCTGGGGGAATGGTTATGATGGTCGAGGGATAGGCTTGTAAATCTGTTGGGCTCCTTTTTCCTTCCATTCATCAGCTTTAGGCCCTTTTGCATCACTAGGAGCCTTACTCAAATCAGCATCACCTGTAATATCTTGTGCAAAAATCTCATCCTCCTAATTCAACTCAATCTCCGTCGGTCTCTCCATCTCAACTACAACCAGTAAGGGCAGGTCAATAATGGTCTTCCCGCTCCTAGTCATTGCAGCCATACAATGGCTGTTACTTTTCAGATTTTGGACTGTGTTTCTAGGAGTGTACCCTTTAGCCTTTGGTTTAGGGATGCCGACATCTACCTTAGTTGCTGCTCAATCTTCTTGATCGTTGCGGCATGCGATTCACGTTTTTGGCTCATGCTAGATATGTCTCCCCCCAAATGTCCTTTAGCTAATCATCTTTGGATTTTGCTTTCTTAAGTATCTTATCCATCATTCTCTATAGCTTTGAAGGTCCAGTATCACTCTCATGAGCCCTAAAAGGGACATATAAACCTGTATGGTTGTTGCAATAGCCATCATTCTTTCTCCACTCACCTTCTCGCTCTTGAGCTCTGCTCTTATCCCTATACCCATTCCTATTGTAGTTGTCTCTGTACTGGTTTTGACCTTCATTTTTGGAACCTTGGCACCAAGTATCCTGTCAAACCCTTGGAAATTGGCAAAAAACCCACCACCGGGTTGTCCAAAAGGTTTGCCTCCTCCTTGGAATGCAGTTGGTCATACCCTTGTTCTTGACCCTGAGCTCCCACTACATTAACCTTTTAAGCTCCAGCACCCATAATATGCTTCGTGAGCAGGTCTAGAGATGTCCTTATGCGAGCCAACTCCTGATCATGTTCCTCCTTTTTTTGTGGATTCGCAGTCATCCCTATAGCATATGTACTTGCAGCTACTTCAACATCCCTTGTGTGCCAGGCTCTATTAGTTTTGGTCACTTGATCTAGTATGATAGTTGCTTGCTCCCACAAGTTACTCATCAGTGCTCCTCCTACCATTGTATGTGATACAACATTGGTATTGTTGTTCATAGACTTGTAAAAAGTTTCAAAGAAACTTTCATCGGGAATTTTGTGATTTTGGCACTTGGTTAGCTTCATCATAAATCTCAGCCATATCTCATGGAGTGCCTCAGTCTTTAACTATTGAAAATTATAGATCTCATCCTTTAGCTGCAGCATCCTAGACGGTGGGAAGAACCTTTCTAAAAAGGCTTGCTTCAACTCCCTCCAGTTGGTGATGGAGTCATTTAGCAACTCCGACAGCCATAAAGTGGCCTCTCTAGATAGAGAGAATAGGAAGAGCCTCTCCCTGATAGCATCCTAGCTCACACTTGGAAACCTGAATGCCTTCCAAATCTCCAACAAAGTTCATCAGGTGTAGATTTGCATCGTCCTCTGCATGACCACCAAACACACCTTTCATTTTGAGAAACTGTATTATGGTTCTAGTGATATCAAACTTTTCCCCAGCAGGCGAAGGTGGTGACACAATCACTTCAGTTGACCCGGCTTCATCAATATTTTGGTCCTCATCATTGTCAAATTGAGGAGAATATCTATGGCTCTATTACCCCATCTAAGACGGTTAGCATTGTCAACCACTCCCTGGGGATCCTCGACTCCTTGAAGAGCAGCTTGTCGTGCTAACTTTGCCTGACGAACCTCAGTGGCTAATCTGGCTTGCCTCTACTTAGGGGTTTCATTATTGTGCTCCATTCTTCTCAATGTTCATTCTATCTCAAGATCAAGTGGAATCAAAGGGTTTCCGCTTCACCAAGTACTTGGCACTCACCAAGTAGCAACTTGTGTGTGTCAAAAACAAAAGAAAAATATAAATGAGGAAATAACGACTAAAAGTTAAACACAAAAAATTTATTTAATTCTAAGTTGTATTCCCCAGAAATGATGCCACTTTTGATAACGCTCAAAGCACACCCCTGTAAAAGTATGAAGAGGACGTTTTCAGTAAAGAACCCAACCAGTTTGGGGTAGATCCCACAGGAAATATGGTTAGGATGTGGAATAACACTAGTATTTATACTTTTAGTACAATTATTTCCTAATGGAGGGGGGGGGGACATTTCAAAGAAGTAAAGAAGTAATAGTGTTGTAAGTTGGTGTTGTTGTCAAGTTTATGAAATTAACTGGGAAAGTGATCCCCATGGATTCTTAACAAATTCATGTGAATACACTAGTGGTCTATCTCAATAATTAGCCTGTTGAACTGATAACATCGGTTCATCCACTGAACGGAGGCTTGGATGGAGACACGGGACAAGGAGTCCTAAGAGCTCCAAGTTGCCCCATGGCATCATGGCATGAACATACATCTAACTCAATATCAATAAAGTGAAATACTTAGCATAACGACATAGCGGAATCATAAACAATACATAACATGGAAAGCAGAATGTACTATATTTATAACAGCTGGATACTACATTTAGTCTGAAAGCCTCTAACATGTCTGATGGGTTCATGGGATAAAACCCCCAACAAACCCGACAAGTCTAGAAAACCGTGCATGAAAAGATAACCAATATCAAACTGGTCCTCTAAGAATGAGGACTCACCAAGAGCTGGATGTAAATCTCCGAAAAAAGCTAATGACGGTGTTGGATTTGAAGATTGGAGCCTGTATCATAAAATGATACAACATAGAGTATGCGGTCAGTACTTGAAATGTACCGAGTATGCAAGGTAAGAAAAACCGCTTAGAAAAGTAAAATCATTTAAAACATGCATAATATAAACATAAGCAAAATAAGAGTCGGTGAGTAGGGCTTGCATGCATTCTTTCTGAAAACATGATCTCAACATAACATAACATCATAACAAAATCGATTGACCCAAGGATGAAATATGATAATCGTACATAAAAACATTGGATCAAACCTTCTTTAGAACATATATAGACATGTATATCATGAATGATGAATATGTATGACTGAAATCATAAGGAACAATGGGAGACTCGTCTTTTAACCAACATACCATGATGGAGCTTACATGGTCCCAACTATCACTGTTATACCCGGAAGCCCAAAGGTCAGACTAGGGAGTTGAAACGGAGAAAAACTGAAATTTTGCACCAGGTTACATAACGGGTCTTTAAGTGACCCGTGAGGAGAGACCACGAGTAGTGAAGTGACTTGTGGTCAAGCAAGGAATTGGCATGACCTGGGGAAGACCACGGGCATGACCACGAGTCGTGGTTAGACCACACGACTAGTGAGGTCACCCATTGACTGGACTGGGTGCTTGGCTAGTAGTTTGGGCAGTGGGGATCACCAGTGGTGACCACGAGTCGTGGTAAGCTGCCACGATTCGTGGGGTCCCCTGCTGATTTTCGGGCAGTGTACATCACAACTCAAGTCCACGGGTCGTGGCCAGTGGGGACGAATCATTGGGTCCCTCGTTAGGACCCCCTGGCAGTTATTTTTCTGCCAATTAGTAAGGGCCTTTTCGTAATTCCTAAGTTTCTGAAGCCTAAACTACGTCGTTTTAACCTATGAAAGGTGTATTTTAGATGGGGAAACTATCCTAAAGTCCTCATTCATGCATGCAAGAGAATAGAAGAATGATAGAGAGGTGATTCAAGGTTTTATTCCTCAATTTATTTCAATTCCTTTTTGGCCATTCAATGGAGATTAAGATTCAGCTATCTTCAGGTATGTAAGGTTATGAATGAGTGCTTCCGTTCACACCCATGTCCAATATTTACAAATTTATGAAAATATATCAAAAATCCATTTGGGTTTTGAAATCGAATTTTATGAAAACCTATGATTTACTAGGGGGCTGTTATGTTTTATAAATCTCATTATATTCTATGGATTTTGATTAGGTTTTACAATGTATTTTATTTATAAAATTATCGATTTCAATTTCTATTAAATTAAGCTTGTCTAAGCATGAACCATGATAATTCGATTTATGATCCTTGCTTTAATTTGTAATATTTACAAGACAGCATGATTTATAATTAAAAATATGAATTTATCCAATTATCCATTATAATTTGGTGATTTTCAAGTTATATGTACGATCAATGAGTATGCATGAAACCTATGATTCATGAATTATGTTTTTGGCCGACTCACGGGCCATATGGCATGGCTAGTTCATGTATGTACAAGCAGGTTTATGATTTTAATGATTTGACTAGCCTATGACCTCATGCATGTTATACAATGAGCACTATATATGTTTTGGGAGTAGTATCAAACACCGAGTAGGTTCGGGGACCAGGTTCTGCCCCGGATCTCATAAACTACGTGCCACCATAGGTATGTGGGGACCTCCTTTGTGACTGTTCTTGGAATAATGGCCCTTTTTCATGGTGATATAACACTTTCATGGTTCTACCCTTGGCAAGGTACGAACGGCCTCTTGACTAGGTTTACAAGTCGTACTTCATGTGTGCTCATATGGGGTATGTCAGTTAAGAGAATCTCCCACTATTCCTCATGATTTATGCATGTCTATGATTACACATATTGGCTCAACATATGTTCATTACTGCTTTCTTCTCATGATTATGATTTCAATTGTATTACGAATGTTTGGAAACCTTGAGCCCTATGATATGTTATGCTACGATATTTATGATATGGGTATGATGTCCTACTCCTATGATGTTTTTGAGCTTTTACGTATTTTAAATGTCCGTTTTACTTACCTTGCATACTCGATATATTTCACGTACTGACCACATACTTTCTATGTTGTATCATCTTATGATACAGGTTCCGGCTCCCTGGCTCATCCTCATATGTAGATCATATCAGAGAAGTCACTTTCATCTTATTTGTGAGTCCTCATGTTCCGAGGGCCCTTTGACAGACATTCATGCTACCTTCATGTTTCAGTACTTGTCCGGGTTAGTTGGGGTGTTGTCCCATCAACCCATCGTATGTAGTAGAGGCTTTCAGACAGTATGTAGTACTCAGCTTGTGGGTATGTCTAGAGATTTCCTCACGTTACAATATGTTATGATTATGTTTACATTTTCTCTTTTCCTTGTGATTAGTGTTCCGCTTATAATTAATGAAGTTAGATGTATCCTTATGCCATGGGTCGACTTGGGGCCTCTTAGGGTTCCTTGTCCCGTGTTATGATTCGGGTTTACGTTCGGGTCGTGAAAAACTTCGTATCAGAACCATAGGTTTTGAAGTGTCCTAGGGTGTCCGAATGCCACGTTTAGTAGAGCCTTTTTCATGGTTGTGAAGTGCGACACACTTATGAAAAAGAGGCTACGAGACGTTTAGGAATTTTTCCATTCTTTCATGATCTATGTCGTGTGATGAAAAGTCCTTTTATCCTTATAATTCATGCTATTTGTGTTTGCAGAATCATGTCTCCATGTTGAGTAAACGTCAGAAGAAATGGAAATGACAATAATCATGAGGGTGCCAATGGTGACGGGCATCAGCCAGGCCCGCCCGTTCATGAGGAGCACGCACCAGAGCCAGCTGCCCACGTTGAGTTTAGGGCAGCGATTCAGATGCTGGCACAGGCCATGGCTTCCCAGGTTCATAATCAGACAGTGGCGCATTACCCTCAGAATGGGAATGCGGCGGAAGCTAAGGTGAGGGATTTCTTGATGATGGGCCTTCTGAGTTCACGGGGTCGAAGGTAGACAAGGATCCACATGATTTCATCAAAGAGATTGCGAAGATCACCCAGGTTTTGGGGGTGAACAATGGAGAGTGTGTTGACTGGCCTCCTATCAGCTGAAGGGGGTGGCTCACATATGGTTCAAGTAATGGAGGGATGCTAAGGCAGTGGGGGTAGGCCTTATAGGCTGGGAAGAGTTTCATGCGGCATTCTTGGATTGGTTTTTCCCTCGAGAGATGAGGGAGAAAAAGGCGACCGAGTTTGTTAACTTAAAGCAGGGTAATATAAAGGTTCAGGAGTACGCATTGGAGTTCACCAATTTATCCAAGTACGCCCTAGAGTTGGTGGTAGATCAGAGGGCTCGGGTGAGTCATTTTGTGCATGGGGTGGCTGATTATCTAGATAAGGATTGTAGGATGGCCATGTTGCATTGGGATATCGACTTTCCCCGCGTTGTGCTACATGCTCAGCAGATGGAGTCGTATATCAGAGGCAGAGAGAGGCCAAGAGGGCTAGGACTGAGAGCTAGGGGATTTCTCAAGTCAGGTCAGGGGGTGGACAATGTCAGCAGTCCCAGCACAGGTCTACTGCTCCAGCCCCATCGTCGTCCATCACGCCATCTAGATTTAGAGGGGATTAGAGGAGCAGGGCTTCAGAGTTGAGAGTCTAGGGTAGCATGTAAGTGGAGCGCACTTTCCCAGTTTGTGCGGGGTGCGGCAAGAATCACTTCGGGAGGTGCCTAGTTGGGTTCAGATGCTTGTTTCGAGTATGGGAAGACCGGACACAGACTTAGAGTTTACCCTTCAGCCAGATCGGGGGTCAGTGGAGCCCGTGCGCCAGCAGCCAGTTATGCCGCTCTAGCGGTACATCCCCCTCAGTAGGTTGCCTCGACCAGTTCAGCCGGCAGTCAGTGTCAAAATAGGTTTTATGCTTTAGCACCCCGTCAGGAGCATGAGGCCTCCCCGAATATGGTCACTGGTATGTTTCATGTCTTTCATATTGATGTTTATGCTTTTCTAGACCCAGGAACTACTATGTCTTTTGTGACTCCTTATATTGCTAGTAGCTTTGGAGTTAGCCACAAGATTCTGTCAGAACCATTCTCGGTCTCCACTCCGGTTAGCGATTCAGTTGTAGCTAGGCGGGTGTATAGAGGTTGACCCATTATAGAATTGCATAAGGTCACCTCCGCAGACTTAGTAAAGTTAGCTATGATTGACTTTGACCTTATTCTAGGCATGGATTGGTTGTTTTCATGTTATGCTTCTGTAAATTGTGAAACCCGTGCGATGGAATTTTGTTTTCCGGGTGACTCAGTCTTGGAGTAGAAGGGTAGTTCAGCTGTACCAGCAAGTCAATTTATTTCATATCTTAAGGCCCGAAAGATGGTTTCTAAGGGTTGCATGTACCATCTAGTCAGGGTTAAGGATGTTGAGTCTGAGACCCCGACTATCCAGTCAATTCTAGTGGTGCGTGAGTATCTAGAGGTATTTCCTGATGATTTGCTAGGTGTTCCTCCCGAGTGGGAGATTGATTTTGGAATCAAACTTTTACCCGATATGCAGCTTATGTTTATTCCTCATTCAGGATGTCTCCAGCCAAGCTAAAGCAATTGAAGGATCAGTTGAAGGACCTGTTAGATAAGGGTTTCATCAAACCGAGCAAGTCTCTATGGGGTGCACCAGTGTTATTTGTCTGGAAAAAGGATGTTCGCTTCGGATTTGTATTGACTATACACAATTGAACAAGGTCATAATAAAGAACAGGTATTCTTTATCCAGGATTGATGATTTGTTCGACCAGCTTTAGGGTTCCAAGTGTTTCTCCAAGATTGATCCCAGATCCGGGTATCATCAGCTCAGAGTTCGGGAGAGTGATATTCCGAAGACAGCCTTTACGACGTGATATGATCATTATAAGTTTGTATTTATGTCTTTTAGACTAACGAATGCTCCTGCGGCTTTTATGGATCTGATAAACAGGGTGTTCAAGCCGTATCTAGATATGTTCGTGATTGTGTTGATTGATGATATCCTTATATACTCTCGGATCGAGGAGGAGCATGTCGCTCATTTGAGTAGTGTTGCAGACTCTTAAGGATCACCAATTGTATTCAAAGTTCAGCAAGTGCGAGTTCTGGTTGAACTCAGTGGCATTTTTGGGAAATGTAGTATCAAGTAAGGGCATAAAAGTAGATTCTCAAAAAATTAAGGCGGTGAAAAATTGGCCTAGACCGGTGAATCCCTTAGATATTTGGAGATTCTTAGGTTTAGCTGGCTACTATTGGAGATTTGTTGAGGGTTTCTCATCTATTGCAGCACCTTTGACCAAGTTGACTGGGAAAGAGGTGAAGTTCCAATGGTCGGAGGCTTGTGAAAAGAGCTTCCAAGAGTTGAAGGCTCGACTTACTACCGCACAGGTGTTGACCCTACCCGAGGGTGCAGATGGTTTATCGTGTATTGTGATGCTTTGAGAATCGGACTTGGGTGTGTATTGATGCAGTGAGGGAAGGTAATAGCGTATTCCTCTAGACAGTTAATGATCCATAAGAAGAATTGCCCAACCCATGATCTAGAGTTGGCAGCGCTGGTATTCGCATTGAAGATATGGCGACATTACTTATATGGTGGTCCATGTGGATGTGTTTACGGACCACAAGAGTTTACAATATGTGTTCACGTATATGGATCTCAATCTTTGGCAATAGAAGTGGTTGGAGCTACTCAAGACTACGATATGAGTGTCCTTTACCATTCGGGTAAGGCTAATTTGGTAGCAGACACACTTAGTAGGCTCTTTATGGAGAGTGTTTCCCATGTGGATGAGGGAAAGAAAGAGCCGGTGAAGGATGTCCATCGACTTCCAAGGTTTGGAGTTAGGTTGGTCGACTTAACTGATGGCAGTGTTGTTGTGCAAAATGGATTAGAATCGTCCTTGGTGACTGATGTGAAAGCTAGGCAAGATGAGGATCTGATGTTGGTAAAGCTGAAAGAAGTTGTCCGAATTAGGAAGGTGGAGGTTTTCTCCCAAGGGGGAGAAGGTGTGTTGCGGTATCAAGGTCGTTTGTGTGTTTCAGATATGGATGATTTAAGGAGTCAGATATTGCATGAGCCACACGGAACCAGGTATTCTATTCACCCAGGTGGAACCAATATGTATGATGACTTTTGAGAGATATACTTGTGGAATGGCATGAAGAAGGATATTGCAGAATTCGTAGCCAAGTGCCCGAACTGTTAGCAAGTAAAGGTTGAACATCAAAGGCCGGGAGGAGTACTTCAGGATATCAGCATTCCTACTTGGAAGTGGGAAGAGATTAACATGGATTTCATTACATGCCTACCTTGTACTCGCCGACAATAAGATTCCATTTGGGTGGTGGTAGACAGACTGACCAAGGATGCACATTTCCTACTAGTGAGGACAGCAGATTCAGCGGATGATTATGCCAAATTATATATCCGGGAGTTGGTTGATCTGGGGCATATTTATATGCCCAAGTGATACTCAAATGCATCGTTTTTGCCTTGTTTATCCAACAATGTTTGTACATTCCCATGTAAATTGTAGGAA
>JACEIK010002115.1:69257-82240 GCA_018107945.1 Datura stramonium | reverse complement strand
ATACATATATAAGTATAAACCTACATTGGCGCGTAGTTCTGAGGCATATGGTGATCGACCCTTAGCCTACTCGGCGATAGACACTACTCCCAAAAATATGCATATACTCTCCATCATTTTTCAACGAAGCTTGCCATTGTCAATTGACGAAGCTCAATAATGAATACATCTCAAATTGGAAATCATTCATATGAGAAGCTTTATCTCAAACCATACCACAAGATGAAAGATAAATGGGAGTCTTCGCTCCAAAACCATGTAGTAAGCTTAATTCGGCAAAATCATGAATCATACTTGAACATGTGGGCATTGCCCAATATCTTAACGTGCTTGAAAATACTCAATTCACATTGAAAACATGATTATAAACATGGGTAGCTTTAAAACATGTTTTTCGTCATAATATCTCATTATAATCATACATTCATCAAAAATCTCATCTCTCATGAACTTTCCATAATTTGGCATTTTGATTTAATAACTTAGAAGATGATTTTTTTCATTGAAAATAACGTAAAGCTTGCCCATGAATCATAATTCAATAGTAGAAACATATGTTAATCATACCATATAGAGAATTAGGAAATTCATGCATTGGGTTAAAATCCCATAGCTTACACATAGGGAATTCAATATTTAGAGAGGGATTGAACTTGGGTGTGAAAGGATTCATCCACTCATAACCCTACATACCTGGGGAAGATTAGATTTTACCACTTCTTGAAAGCCCAATGGAAAAGTGAAGGAAAACTTGAAGAAGAACAAGCTTGATCGCCTTCCTAATTTTGCATGCAAGGATATGAATAAGCCTAGGATAGGTTTTACCCTCTTAAAATACTGCATTTTAATCCTTAAACGACGTAGTTTAGGACCCTAAGACTTAGGAATGACGAAAATTCCCTTAATGAAATTCCTGAAATTTCTGCACTAGTGGTGACAACGACCGTCCTAATGGGTCGTTCTTGGATACCACGACTCGTGGNTTGGACTAAAGAATGTCATGCAGCTTTCATGGCTAGTGGTGACAACGACCGTCCTAATGGGTCGTTCTTGGATACCACGACTCGTGGTATCCATCCGTCATCTCCACTTCCCGACTTCACATTCTCAGGTTCAGTCCCACAACTCGACAGGACGAGTCGTCCCTTAAGAAAATGATTCGTTATATCGCCCGTTGTTTCTACCTAGAGGACCTGCACCAAGACTTTCCACGAGTCACACCATGACTCGTTCTTCCTTCCAATGAGTCGTGGTTTCCTTCCATTACCTCGAAGGAGGTTTTGATACTCCTTCCCACGGCTGATGACCATGACCTATTGTTACTTGCAACGGGTCGTTCCACGACTCATCACTTTATCCTTTACCAAGGGTCTTCCTTACCACAACCAAAAATTATGACTCGTTACACCTGGCAGCGAGTCGTTCCTGGACCCGTTACTCCCAACTGTTACCGGGCCAGACCTCCCCACTAATACTTCCCACGGGTCATTGGTTGGACCAACGATCCGTTTGGTGACCCGTTCTGTGGGATTTTCCCAAATTATGCCAACATCCATTTTTAAATCCCGAGTCTAATATTAGGCACTTTTGGGGTATTACAGTATCCCCCCCTTGGAAACATTTGTCCTTGAATGTGGGAAAACATATAGAAAATAGATAAATGCAATCATTATACTCAAATACTGTTCATTTAAGCTGAAAACTGACAGAATGACCATCTCGGATTTAAACTACATGGCTGACCTGAATTCATGAATCATACATACATCCATATACATAAAAGAAACTTGGACACATGGACTGAACATAAAAACTAAAAGGAGTCTTAGGGAAAAAACTGATACCTCAATGTGGAACTAAGCCGATAGAAAATAAATGTGGGTATCTAGCCATCATGTCGGCTCGGCTTCCCACGTAGCTCCTTCAATGAGTTGATTCCTCCATAAAACTTTAACTGAAGCTACTTCCTTGTTCCTTATCCTTCAAACCTAACGATCTAGTATTTCCACTGGAACCTCCTCATAACTAAGGCTGTCTTTCACACCAACACTGTCCACCGGGACAACTAGAGCTGGATCACCCAAACACTTCTTTAAGAGCGACACATGGAAAACAGGATGCACGGAAGCTAATTCTGAGGGCAACTCCAATTCATATGCCACCTTGCCAACCCATTTCACAATACGGTAGGGGCCAACAAAACGAGGGATGATTTTTCCTTTCTTTCCAAATCGCATCCATCCCTTCATGGGAGACACCTTTAGAAATTCCCAATCATCCACCTTGAACTTCAATTCTCTCCTTCTCACATCGGCATAGGACTTTTGGTGACTTTGAGCTATTTTCAACCTGTCCCGTATGAGCTGAACATTCTCCACAGCCTCATGGATCGAATCTTGTCCTATCATCGCCGCTTCACCAATTTCCAACCATCCAATATGCGACCTACATCTCCTCTCATAGAGAGCCTCAAATGGAGCCATCTAAATGCAGGAATGGCAGTTGTTATTGTCTTCAAACTCTATAAGAGGCAAATGATCATCCCTTTGAAGTCAATCACACATGCTCTCAGCATGTCCTCGAGAGTCTAAATTGTCCTCTGCTTGACCATCCATTTACGGGTGAAATGTTGTGCTGAGCTTAACCTGAGTACCAAGTCCTTTTTGAAACGACCTCCAAAATTGAGAGGTAAATTGGGTACCTCTGTCTGATATGATGGATAAGGGCACTCCATGCAATCCAACTAGATCCCGGATATATATTTTGGCATTGTCCTCTGCCGAATCCATGGTTTTGACCAGTAAAAAATGAGCGGCCTTGGTCAACCTATCTACCACAACCCAAATGGAGTCATATTGTCGACGAGTGCGAGGAAACCCTGTGATGAAGTCCGTGTTGATTTCTTCCTGTTTCCAAGTAGGAATACTTATATCCTAAAGAACACCTCCCGGTCTCCGATGCTCGACCTTCACTTGCTGATAGTTTGGATACTTACCTACAAATTCTGCTGTCCTTCTTCATGCCATTCAACCAATAAACTTCTCGTAACTCATGGTACATCTTGGTGGCACCTAGATAGATAGAATACCTGGATCCATGAGTCTCATGCAACATCCGGTTCCTCAAATCATCAACATCTGAAACACATAAGAAACCCTGGTATCGAAGCACACTATCTCCCCCTTTGGAGAATACCTCTACCTTCTGATTCTGAATGGCTTCCTTTAACTTTACGAATATCGGGTCCTCATCTTGCCTATCTTTTACATCAGTCACCAAAGACGATTCTGATCTATTCTGAAAAATAACACCGCCATCGGTCAAGTCAACCAACCGAACTCCCAACCTTGCGAGTCGGTGCACATCCTTCACTAGCTCCTTCTTTCCCTCATCCACATGCGACACACTTTCCATAGAGAGTCTACTAAGTGCATCTACCACTACATTGGCCTTACCCGAATGGTAAAGAACACTTATATCATAGTCCTTGAGTAGCTCAAATCACCTCCTTTGCCGAAGATTGAGATCCTTTTGGGTAAACACATATTGTAAACTCTTATGGTCTGTAATCACATCCAAGTGGACCCTATACAAATAATGTCACCATATCTTCAAGGCAAATACCACCGTGGCCAACTCAAGATCATGTGTCGGGTAATTCTTCTCATAACCTTTAGCTCTCTTGAAGCATAGGCTATAAGTTTTCCGTGCTGCATCAATACACATCCAAGTCCGATCCTTGAAGCATCACAATACACCACAAACCCATTGGTACCCTTGGGTAGGGTCAAAACCGGTGCTGAGGTAAGTCGAGCCTTCAACTCTTGAAAGCTCCTCTCACCATTGGAATTTCACCTTCTTTTGGGTCAATTTGGTCAAGGGTACTGCAATAGACAAGAAACCTTCCACAAACCTTCGATAGTAGCCAGCTCAACCCAAAATGCACCGAATATCTAAAGGATTCACCGGTCTGGGCCAATTCTTCACCGCTTCTATTTTCTGAGAGTCCACCTTTATTCCTTCGCTTGGTACCACATGGCAAAAAAATTCCACTGAGTTCAACCAAAAGTCACACTTGCTGAATTTGGCATATAATTGGTGATCCTTGAGAGTTTGCAGCACTACTCTCAAATGAGCGGCATGCTCCTCCTTGCTCCGAGAGTATATCAGGATTTCATAAATAAACACGCTCACGAACTTATGCAAGTATGGCTTCAACTTATAACGACACAGACAACGAAAGACTCTAAAAATTAGAAGATTAGAAAAGGGGAAGGCATTGATTCTTGAAAAGAGAATAAACAAGAAATAGTGAATCCATTAAGAGGAAGTAGAAGAAGAAAAGGGGGGAGGGAACTCAAACAAGGAATCTTACCATTAAAGAAATCCAAGTTATGGTTAAAAGTAGAAAAAAAAAAGGAATAACCCAAAGAGAACCTACAAAGGTCTCCACAAGCCATAAGGCTGCTACTAATATATTAAATAAAACATAGTTAAAATGAAGAGAAAGAACCCCTTTATATAATATCCTAGAAGGGGCTGGCCAAAGGCTCAATTAAAGAAACTATGTTCCCTGGGGAAATAGAAGGCTGCCCACACTTAGACCAATGTAGTCAACATAGATTAAAATAAAATACTAAATGGCATTGAAAGCTGCCACATACAAAGTCCTAAAAACTCAACATCTATAAAATAACTCTTAAATATTCTATAAACTAACTTAAAATTACTGTAATATTTTCTCCCATTGGGGGATGATTTGGGCCCCATTCCATCTCCTTTTGAACTTTAATTTCGGCCTCCAAATAGATGTAAGAGTTGAAGAAAATATTTTCATTGGGCTTGAGATCTTCTTCCATCACAAGACACTTTTTTAATAGCTAATTGCAGCCCATTTGAGTTTGTCTTGAAATTTCTTATTTGACGTTTTCAAATCCTTATCCATGTCTTTTAATGACATTGAGCTTCCATGGATGCTATCATTCTCCCCTTCTTAAAGAATATTCATCCTTGAATCTTGACATTGACTATATCTTCACCGTTATTGGATTTGAGCTTCTTTGGTTGTTATCATTCTGCCTCACATAAAAAAGATTCGTCCTCAAAGCTTGACCAATACCTACAACAAACATGATAATAAAAATTAGGAGGTAAACAAAGAAAGTAGAGAAAGCATTTGGTAAAAAAAACACCAGGTAGTGACCATGCAACACCAATTAACAATCTCCCTCACTTAAAGAAGATTCGTCCTGAAAGCTTGACCAATACCTATAACAAACATGATAAGAAAAATTAGTAGGAGGTAAATAAAGAAAGTAGAGAAAGCATTTGGTTAAAATAACACCAGGTAGTGACCATGCAACCACTTAACCCATTTAGTTCTTTTATACACAAACATCTCTTTTAAATATCCAAGCACTACACCATTTAACAAAATAATGTAATTACCCACACAAGCAGTTAAAACACAATTCATAAGCTTTTTAAACAATAGAGGGTCATTAGCTAGACCAAAAGCATATGAATACCAGACAAACATACCATATTTGCTCTTGTTAAAAACCTTAACCTCACCATTGGATATACCATAATCAAGATATGGATCAAAAGAAGTTCTTTTGAGAAGTGGCTTTGATTGAACCTGTAAAAAAGGATCTTCAAAACAAGATAAAGATACTAAGAAGTTAGAAACCTGTGAGCGCTTCTCCTTCTCTACACTTGAGCAATTACATTCATCATTTAGCTCAACATTCTCAAAATCTATGGCTTCAAATGTTTCATGTGTCTCGTTGCCTTCATTGGCAACTTCTCCAGTGATATTCTCAAACCATAACAGATTAGAGAACACTTTAAAGTCTTCTCCAATTTCTTCCCACAATGAATAATTGTACACTTTAAAACCCCAGCCAATGTTAGTTTCTTCTTCAAATGAGGTACTATCATCCTCTTCACAAGGTTCTTCCTCAAATTTCTGCATGGGTTGAGAAGTGATACTAAAACAAGAAAGATTTAGCAAATTGGAATCTGAACAAGATTCATTCTCTCCCAAATTTTCTTGGACTTGTTCACTCAAGTTATCCTGCACCTCTCTTTCATCACATTGTGTCAGATTGCTCACGTGAGAAACATAATCAAAAAGGGAAGGATCACTCTCAATTTGCGTTATATCTTCACTTAAAACTTTGACCTCATGAATTTGTGGTACAAGTTCCGTGTCATTTGAAACAAATAGATAATCAATAAGGTCATACCACATGAGGTAATCAAGGTCAAACTTGTCTTCAACTTGTAATTTCTTCCACAAATAATTGGTTTTTACACTTTCCAAATCCTCTTTAAAACTGACTTTTCTTACTTCATGAAATTGTTGTTCCAACTCTTCATTGGTTCCTTCTTCATTGACCTGCACATTTGGAACAGAAACTGTAGAAAAAGAATGAGTTAATTAGTTAGAGCTTGAACAAGAATCTCTCACACTAATGCACTCTATTCTTTTAAGATTCATTTTTTTCATCACTCAAATGCACTGGTTCACTCTCTAGTTTACCTCTCAACTCACATCACTCAATTCTTTTCACTCATTCTTACTTTTTGACAACTCACTCTCTTCACTCATCACTTCCTCTCCTTTTTCCTCTCTTGATTTGTCAAGTTGCCCACCCTTACTTCTCTCTTTCTTTTGTCTCTCATCCTTACTTTATTTGGTGTGGAAAAGTTTGTCACTGCACTAGCTCCCATGTACTTCCCAAGAATCCCTTTTTTATTTCTTGGAGGACTTCTAAGTTCAACTCTAATTTTAGGCTTCTCAAACCTGTTATTGTTTTCCCTCTTGCATTCCTTTTCCTTTTCAAATACCTCCATTGATATTCTTACCCTTAATTGATCTTCTTGAATCTCTATACGTGCCAAAGAAACAAGGGCAGTATTTTTTCCATCATCTTTCATCAAGGAGTACCTATTCTTTTATGGATCATATGAAGCTTTTCTATAGAGATACCATAGCCTTCCCAATAAGACATGACATGTGAATGAGAGAACCACATCACACCAAACCTCATCCTTGTATCTCCCAAGATTGAATCGCACCAGCACTCTCTTATCCACCTTCACTCCTTTGAAGATGTAGGGTGAAGCGTGCTTAACATAAGATAAATCCACCTTTTTAACAAAGTAAGCACTGACTAAGTTGTGACAAACATTTATATCAATTTTAGTAGCACACATTAGACAATACTTCCATTCTAGTTTGAAAAATCTTGCTAACTTCTCATGGCCTCTTCTAGGATTCTTTGCATCTGATTCCCAATCATCCCCACTATAATCATCCATTCCTCTATTCCACTTGCTTTCAAAATATGTAGAAGAAATGCTAAAAACAAGAGATTGTTAGTAGTAAGTTGCCTCACATGTATCTTGTAATGGATGTCAGCACGCGTATATCACACTATAAGGCTTTTACCCTCAAATTTAATGAACCAACTCAATCACTTCAAAGCAATTTCCAATGTTTGGTTCAAGAATGGAGTTTATATCAAATAAAGAAAAGGACAGCAAAACTATAATGGACTGGAAACAAAGGAGTACACAATGAAAATAAAGAGAAAAGCGTGAAAAAATTTCACACGAAATTTAAAATAATGCGCACAAATCACTAAACTACACTAAGTATGAAAAAATACTTAAAGTATCTAGCAAGAGAATAATATGAAACTAAATATAGTGTATAAAAACTTCCAAGAACACCAAGAACATATTCAATGAGCTTTCGAATCAAAGGAGCTACAATAACCTTTACAATCCCCAAGTGACTTTTGAGTTTCTTGTTGACCAAAATTTGAAGAACCTTCAAATCAAATGAGATTTTCAAGAGATTGATTAGATTTCTATTAAATCAAAGTCACCAAATCACAAGGTAAAGTATAGAAAAAACCATGAACAAGTGAAGAACACTAGAAACTACTGTTCACGTCACTATTCACTTGAGGAAATAATTTTTTTTGACTTTTTTTTGGGTTACTGTTCACGCTACAGTAACTTTTTTTTCAGATTTTTTTGTAGCTTTCTATGATTCAAATCAGTAGATCGGGTGAGTATAAGAATACCCAACCATCCAAAGCTCTGATACCACTTGATAACAACACAGACAACGGAAGACTCTAACAATTAGAAGATTACAAAGGGGGAAGGAATTTATTCTTGAAAAGAGAAGAAACAAGAAATAGTGAATCCATTAAGAAGAAGTAGAAGAAGAAAACGGGGAGGAAACTCAAACAAGTAATCTTACTATTAAAGAAATCCAAGTTATGGTTCAAAGTAGAATAAAAAGGGATAACCCAAAGAGAACCTACAAAGGACTCGACAACCCACAAGGCTGCTACTAATATATTAAATCACACTTAGTTACAATGAAGAGAAAGAACGCCGTTATATAATATCCTAGAAGGAGTTGTTCAAAGACTCAATTAAAGAAATTATGTTCCCTAGGGACATAGAAGTATGCCCACACTTAGACCAATGTAGTCAACATAGATGAAAACAAAACACTAAATGGCATTGAAAGTTGTCATACACAAAGTCCTAGAAACTCAACATCTATAAAACAACTATTAAATATTCTAGAAAATAATAAAAAATTACTGCAATATTTTCTCTCATTGGGGGCTAATTGGGGCCCATTCCATCTCCTTGTGAACTCTAATTAGGGCCTCCAAATAGATGTAAGAGTTGAAGAAAATATCTTCATTGGGCTTGAGATCTTCTTCCAGCACAACACACTATTTTAATAGCTAATTGCAGCCCATTTGAATTTGTATTGAAGTTTCTTATTTGATGAAGCTTTCAAATCCTTATCCATGTCTTTTAATGACATTGAGCTACCATGGATTCTATCATTCTCCTCTTCTGAAAGAAGATTCGTCCTTGAATCTTGACATCTGCACCTTTATTGGATTTGAGCTTCTTTGATTGTTATCATGTACACCTTGTTCATCAAGTCCATAAAAGTTGCAGGACCATTCGTTGGTATAAAGGACATAACTACACACTCATAATGACCATACCGCATCCTGAAGGCTGTCTTCTGGATATCGCTCTTCCAAACACTGAGCTGATGGTACCCAGATCTAAGATCTATCTTCGAGAAGCACTTGACACCCTGAAGCTGGTCAAATAAATCATCAATCCGGGGTAGAGGATACCTATTCTTTATGGAAACCTTGTTCAATTGCCGATAATCAATACACATGCGAAGGGAACCATCATTCTTTCGGACAAAGAGAACTGGTGCACCCCATGGTGACTTGCTCGGTCTAACGAACCCTTATCTAACATGTCCTTCAACTATTCCTTCAACTCCTTTAGCTCGACTAGAGCCATTCTGTAGGGAGGAATAGATATAGGCTGCGTATCAGGAAGAAGGTCAATACCAAAATCAATCTCCCGCCCGGGAGGGATTCCTAGTAGATCATCAGGAAAGACCTCTGGATACTCACATACTACTGGGATAGACTGGATATTCAAGGTCTCGAACATCGCATCCTTAACCCTAACTAGATGGCACACACAAACTTTGGAGATTATCTTTCTGGCCTTAAGGTAGGAAATGAAATGACCTACAGGCATAGCTGAACTACCCTACCACTCTAAGACTAGCCCTCCTGGAAATTTGAACTCTACTGCCCCGGGTCCTACAATTAACTGAGGCATAACATGAAAATAGTCAATCTATGTCGAGAATAACATTAAAATCGATCATGGATAACTCTATCAAATCTGCTGAAGTGCTTTTCTAAAGGATTTGTGCCTGGGCAACTTCTATACACCCGTCTAGCTACAAAACTTAATCACCTACTGGAGTAGAGACTGAGAAAGGTTTTGACAAGATTTTGGGACTAACGAAGAAGCTACCAGCCACATTAGGTGTTAAAAAAGACAAGGTAGCCCTCGGATCTATCAAAACATAAACATCAAGATGGAAGACTCGCATCATACTAGTGACCACATCCGGGGAGACCTCCTGCTCCTAGCGGGATGCTAATGCATAGAATCTGTATTAGCACTGACCGCCACTTTTGTTGGTAGATGCCCCTTGATGTGCTGAGCGTGCGGGTGGGGCTGTAGAACTAGACGCTGGGCCTCGCTCCAATCATGGTCCTGTCTCGCTGCCGGGCAATCTCTGAGCATGTGTATGGTCTTCCTACAATCGAAGCAAGCACCTAAACCTGCCAAGCACTGGCATGTGTGCCCCCGACCATATTTACTGCAAGCTGGGATACTAGAATATGCGGGTCTGCTGCTCTAACCCCTCGAGCCCGATGCTCGACCCCTCTGATCAAGCCTAGGCATGGATGGCACACTCAACGCTGAAGATGTTGGGGCCAAAGATCTCTGGTGGGTCTGCTCGGTGCCTACCACCTGACCTCTGCTGTAGGAATTTGTGACTATCGGTCCTGGACCTCTTGGCCTCCCTCTCTTATATGCGCGGCCTCCATCTGCTGGGCGTACAAAACTATCCGAGGGAAATTCATATCCTGGTGGAGCATAGCAGTCCTACAATCTTTGTCCAAATAGCCTACCACAGCATGAATAAACCTGCGCACCCGCACCCTCTGATCGCCACTAACTCCGGGGCGTACCTCGACAAGCGAGTGAGCTCAAGGGCATACTCCTACACCTCATTTTCCCAAGCTTATGACTCACGAAGTCAGCTGCCTTCAGCTCCTGCATTTCATGAGGGTAGAACCAATCTAAGAACGCAACATGGAACTCCTCCCAAGTGACAGGACCTGCTCCGGCGGCCCTACTATCTTTCCATTGTCTAAACCAGATGTGTGCGACCCCTTTTAGCTGGTATGAGGCCAACTCTACACATTCAACCCCATTTACCCCCATGACCTAGGTGATCTTCACAATCTCATCAATGAGCTCATGCAGGTCCTCATCTACTTTTGACCTGAGGAACTCTGGCGAGTTCATTCTAAAGAAATCCCTCACTCGAGCCGTCATCCCATTGCCATTTTGCGGGACATGTGCAATTGCCTGCTGATTAACCTGAGCGGTCAAGTCCTGCGTGAGCATCTGAATTGCTACCCTAAATTCAGCATGGGAAACCGGCTTCGGTGCATGGTGCTCTTTGACTGGTTGGGCCTACTGGTGCCTATTTCGTTGCCATCCTCGTGGCCGCCTCCATTCCCATTCCTCCTACCATTTACTCTTCGGGGAGCCATGATTCTACAATTGCAAATAGCACGAATTAGAAGGATAGGGAGACATTTCATCGCACGACATAGATCATGAAAGAAGGGAACATTTCCAAAACGTTTCGTAGCCTCTCCGTCATAAGTGTGGCATGCTTCACACCCATGAAAAAGACTCTACTTAACGCGACTTTCAGACACCCTAGGACACTTCAAATCTATGACTATGATACCACGTTTGTCACGACCCGAAAGGAGGCCTAGATAGAGACACTGGACAAGGAACCCCGAGAGACTCCGAGTCAACCCATCGCATGAACATACATCTAACTCAATATCAATAAAGTGAAATACTTAGCATAACGACATAGCGGAATCATAAACATGAGATAACATAGAAAGCGGAACATACTACATTTATAATAGCTGAATACTACATTTAGTCTGAAAGCATCTAACATGTCTGATGGGTTGATGGGACAAAACCCCCAATTAACCCGACAAGTCTGGAAAATCGAACATGAAAAGATAACCAATGTCAAACAAGTCCTCATAGAATGAGGACTCACCAAGAGCTTGATGTGAATCTCCAGAACAATCTAATCACAATGCTGGTCTGAAGATCGGAGCTTGTATCATAAAATGATACAGCATAAAGTATGCGGTCAGTATTTGGAATGTACCAAGTATGCAAGGTAAGTAAAACCGCTTAGAAAAGTAAAATCATATAAAACATGCATAATATAAACATAAATAAAATAAGAGTCGTAGAGTAGGGCTTGCATGCATTCTTTCTGAAAACATGATCTAAATAAAATATAACATCATAACTGAATCGATTGACCCAAGACTGAAATCTGATAATCGTACATAAAAATGAACATTGGGTCAAACCTGCTTTAGAACATATATAGACATGTATATCATGAATGATGAATATTCATGACTGAAATCATGAGGAATAATGGGAGACTCGTCTTTTAACCGACATATCACGATAGAGCTTACGTGGTCCCAACTATCGCACTCAAGTGGGTAGAGCCGTCCAAAGCCATGCCAGGGATAAGGATTATACCATGATATCAATATCAAGCTTGTGGCCCAATAGGGTAGGGGATAGCTTACAAGGGAGGTCTCGAAGTAATATATAAAAAAGTATAAACCTACGTTGGCGTGTAGTTCTGAGGCATAGGGTGATCTACCCTTAGCCTACTCGGTGCTAGACACTACTCCAAAAACATGCATATGCTCTCCATCATTTTTCAACGAAGCTTACAATCGTTAATTGATGAAGCTCAATAATCAATACATCTCAAATCTGAAATCATGCATATGAGAAGCTTTATCTCAAACCATACCACAAGATGAAAGATAATTGGGAGTCTTCGCTCCAAAATCATATGGTAAGCTTAATTCAGGAAAAGCATGAGTCATACTTGAACATGTGGGAATTTCCCAATACCTTAACATGCTTGGAAATACTCAACTCACATTGAAAACGTGATTATAAACATGGGTATCTTGAAAACATGTTTTTCATCATAATATCTGGTTATAATCATACATTCATCACAAATCTCATCTTCCGTGAACTTTTCATAATTGGACATTTTGATTTAATAATTAGAACATGATTTTTTCATTGAAAATAATGTAAAACTTGCCCATGAGTCATAATTCAATAGTAGAAATGATCACGGGCAAAAATATCATGCCCGTGATACGCTTTATAACTTAAATTAGTCGTGTTGTCTAAGTTATTTTATACATTTTCATGTGATTTTATAT